>VMDO01025770.1:0-27735 GCA_007922755.1 Pedetes capensis | reverse complement strand
TATATATATATGTATATATATATATCCTTAAGTTAGATTTAGCTCTCATGTATGAGTGAGAACATATGATATTTCTCTTTTGGGGACTGGGTTCATTCATTTATGATGCTATTCTCCAGTTCTATCAATTTTGCTGCAAATATCATTATTTCATTCTTTTTGTTGCTGAATAATATTCCATTGTGTATATATACCCTAATTTTTAATCCATTTCTCTGTTGATGGACATCTTGGCTGGTTCCATATCCTTGTGATTGTGAAAAATGCTGCATTAAATATGGAAATGCAGGCGTCTTTGTGGTATAATGATTTATCTCCCATTGGGTATATTCCCAGGAATAGTATAGCTGAGTTTATGGGCGTTCTATTCTTAGTTTTCTAAGATATCTCCATATTGATTTCCAAAGTGGCTAAACTAATTTATAGTCTCACCAGCAGTGTAAAAGTGTTCCATTTTCTCTGCCTCCTGGCCAGTATTTGTTATTATTTGTTTTCTTGATCTTGGCCTTTCTGGAGTGAGATGGAATCTCAACGTTGTTTTAATTTGCATTTCCCTCATGGCTAGGGACGTTGAGCATGTTTTCATGTGTTTCTTGGCCCTTTAAATTTCTTCATTTGAAAACAGCCTGTTCATTTCCTTTGCCCACTTATGTATTGGATTATTTGTTGTCTTGGAATTTGTTTTAAGTCCTTTGTTATTCTAGATATTAGTCTTCTGTCAGATGTGTACGATATGAAGATTTTCTCCCATTCAGTGGGCTACAATTTAATTTTTAAAGTAGAAAAAACTGACTTCAACTTCTGATAGACTAATTATCCCTCCTATGTCTGGATATTTTCAAGCATCCTTTCCTATCAACAGTTAACATCACCAATAACAGCTAACATTTAGTGGGCATTTGTTATGTGGCAAAGAACTTTCTGTGGTCAAACTGGTAAATTTTATATGTATATTTTGCTACTGTTGTGGACTAAAAGTTTGTGTCTCCCCAACATATGTTGAAGACTTAACCCCAGTGTGATGATATTAGGAACTGGGATGTACAGAAAGTAATTATATTTAGATGAGCTCATGAGGATGGAGTTCCTTATGATTGGATGGCTGTCCTTAGAAGAAGAGACCAGAGAGCTTCCTCCCTACCCTGTTCCCACCATATGAGGACAGAGCAAGGTCGTCAACCACAAGCCAGGAAGAGGACCCTCATCATATCTTGACCATGCTGAGACCCTGATCTTGGACTTACCAGCCTTCATAAGAGTGAGAAATAAATGTCTGCTGTGTAAACCACCATCCTATAGTATTTTGTTAAGGACCCCAGATCACTAAGGCAGTTACAATTTTAAAATAAAAAGCTGCTAGTGTAGCTTACCACATTGCACATGTAATTTTTCCTGAAGACTTCCAAGATACTTCAGTATGTAAGAGAAGTGCTTTGTTATGTAATTACTAAATCATCAAGAATATTAAAGAACAAAAGAGGAAAAAAAACAATATTAAGATGTGTTCTCATGGGTTGAAATGTAATCAAGCTAATATTTTTTACTGTCTTATTGAGATTGTTTTAAAGTGAAATTGCTTGTTTTTCTGCCAGTATTTAGCAGAGACAAATACAATCACAGCTAGAGTTTACTACTAGTACATTGATTCATACCATGTTACAAACAGTTCCATCTAGCATTGCTTTTGCAACATCAGTGCAAGTGTCAGTGCAGGAGTTGCAGGCTGAATCATGAGATTAAAAAGTTATTTAACATCTGAATATTTCCATTTTAAATAAGTTTGGTGCCAAGCGTTCATATAAAAATTATGTTTAATGATTATTTGGAATGATTTTGGACAAATATAAGGAAAATAGCAGGCTCAGTCACGTAGATTTAACTTCTTTTTACAAAGCCAAAGATTCATTCTTAATGTTAAAAATAAAAAATATCCCTATAAATATCTTTTCTTCTATTTAAGAATAGATAAAATTTTAGATAAAAATTTAAAATGTTTTCAAATTTTAAAAAATATTGAAAATGAGGCACATAGTAGTTATTATTTTATGTTTTGCATATGGGGTGTGAAAACTTGAGGATTTCAAAATCGCAGTTTAGTTTATGTTAATGAATTTACAGAGATAATAGCAGATATAACTGAATATAGCCAGTGAGAACAAACTTAATCTATGGAAATGCACATATTTAAACCTTAATCCTACTATCTCAGAAAGTTCTAAAAAAATACGAGGATACAAAAGGCCACATTCCATTAACTGCCAGTATGATGACAATATTACACATCATGTGGCATCTAGAAAATACTGTCTTCTCCTGAAATAATGAGGGTAAGCAAAACAAATAATGTTTTAGTATTATTATCAAAACAATCCTGATTTTGTGACTCCTTGATAAAGAGTTGGGGTTTTCCAAGGGTCTGCAGACTCTACATTGAGAATTGGTTAATGACTATTCATGCACGGAGTATTTGGAATTTGTGTGATAGTATATTGTTGTTAGGTGCCTTCAAGTTAGGTCCAACTCATAGCAACTCTATGTACAACAGAATGAAACACTTTCCTACACTATGTCAGTGCTTCATAGAGTTTTCAATGGAAGATTGTTTTTGAGATTTTCAGGAGTAGGTTGCCAGGTCCTTCTCCCATTTTTGCAGTGCTGGGGATTGAACCCAGGGCTGAAGAGAGCACAGAGCAGCACTCTATCAATTGAGCTAAACTCCAGCCCTGACAGTATACTAGATATTGGAAAAATAATTAAGACATGTTTCTTCGTTTTCAAGAAACTCAAGTTAGCTTTTTAAAATATTACTTGATAAATTTCCCAGTCAGTGTGGTGGTGCATATGCTGGAAGCTCAGCACAGGAACCAGAGCTCACCTCAGGAACCCTTATAATAGAAAACCTACCTTTGTGATCATGTCTTCCATTTTCTTAGCTTATGGCCCCAGCTACTTGGGAGGCTGAGGCTGAGGATTGCTTCAGCTGAGGAGTTGTAGGACAACATAGTGAGACTTGGTCTCAGAAAAGAAAAAATGTTTTCTTGTTTCAAGATCAGAAATAACAATACTGGTAATAATAGAAATAATGTACTTTTATATTATGTTACAATTTACAACATACTTCTGCCAGTCTGTAAGCTTCACATCAGAAGCATTGTATTCCATGTTAATAGTGCCCCTGGAGTTCTGCCATACCAATGTTTCCCAAATTTGCCTGATCATAGGAATCACTGAAAATCTACTTACAAAAAACAGATTCCAAAGCCCCATCTCAGATCTAAGGAATCAAAATCTCCAGAAGTTATACTATCCAAGTACAAAAAAGATACAAATCTTGAAAGAGATCATCATTAATGATCCTTCCAGAAATGAAAATCTAGCTTACTTCCAGAGATCTGGATGTGTTGTACAAATGGTTTAGTAAATCAGGACAGATGGCATCCAAGAATTTAAACTGTAAGAGTCTGGCTCCTTAGCTCAGTTGTTTAGAGCATGATGCTAATAAAAAACTGTAGGAGGAGCAGCTGGAGGCAGTGGCACAAACTTTAATCCTAGTGACATAGGAGGCAGAGGCAGGAGGGTCACAAATTTGAGGCCAGAGGCAGCCTTTGTAACTTAGTGAGACTCTGGCTCAATCTAAAAAATAAAAAATGGGCTGAGGCTGCAGCCCAGGAGTAGAACACTTGCAAAGTATGTGCAAGGCCCTGAGTTCAACCCTCAGCTACCACAAGCCAAACAACCAACCAAAAAACCCTGAACAATTGTAGGAAAAAACATCTGAAGGAAAATAAGACCACTTCTTACCCATAACCTACTGTTAGAAATGATTTGAACAAGAGGGAAAAATATAAGCAGAGTAGAAAGAAGGGACAGGGGTATTTGTAAGTGGGAGCAGAGGTGGGGGAAGTGGGGTAGGGGAGGGACATAAAGTAGAGGGGAAAAAGGGAGAGGAAAATCTCAAAGTATATTATGGAAATCTATGTATACATATGGGAGAAGGGCATTGCAGCCCACTTCTGAAACAATCCCCAAAACAATCAGCCACTGAAAACTCTATGAAAGTCACTATGAATCAGACCCAACTCCATGGCACCTAACAACATATATACATATATATATATATATATATATATATATATATATATATATATGGATAAATAGGGGAAAGAATAAAAACCAATGAGAATACAACCCATGATTGCATATGATTTTTATTATATATTAATTAAAATTCCTACTTTTTTCTTTCTGTCCTGTAAAATTTTTAAATTGATGAAAGTATAACCAAAAGTGATATAATACTTGCATAATGGATATAACAAGAATCTTATTATTTTGTACCCCACCAACACTTATAAATAAAGGAAAAAATAAAGAAATGATTTGAACATAATTATAACATACTATCTTCCACATCTTGGCCTTGTATATTAGTAAAGCATTTCACAACCATCATTTAACAGTGATAAGTAATTAAAGACTCCTCAATAGTTCTCTCTATAGATCTTCAAATGATAATCTGAATAAAATGTAGAAACATCTTTTTAAAAATATTTTTAAAAATTTACTTTATTTATTTATTTATTTATTTACTTTTGTGGTACTAGGGGTTGAACCCAGGGCCTCGTGCTTGCATGCTTTGCAAGTGCTATACCACTGAGCTGCACCCTCAGCCCAGTTTTTTACTTTTTGAGACAAGGTCTTGGTAAATTATGCAGACTGCTTCTGGTCTCCAACTTGCGGATCTTCCTGCCTCCACCTCCCAAGTTGCTGGGATTACAGGCCTGCACCACATGCCCAGCAGTTTGGCAGTTTCTTAAGAAGTTGAACATAAATTTACCATAGAGCCCTAAAATTCTAATCTTGGAAATCTACCCAAGAGAAATTAAAACCTCTTTCCACATGAAAGTGGATTCATATAGGTGAATATTTATAGCAGCATTATTCATAATAGCCCCAAATTAGAAATGACCCAAAGGCTTATTAACTTGTGGATGGTTAAACAATATATGGCATGTTCATAAAATAGAATACTATTCAGCAATAAAAAAATAACTTAATACTGATACATATTACATCATGGATGAACTTTGAAAACATTGTGTCGGCAAAAGAAGTCAGGCATGAAAGGATACATACAAGTTCATTTACATGAACTGTCCAAAAAAGCAAAAATGTATAGAGATCGAAATTAGATTAGTGGTTTTCTGGGGTAGGGGTTGAGAACAGGAAGTGTTTTGGCATGGAGATGAGAAATATTTTCAAGGTGATAGAAATGTCCTAAATCTGGATTGTGGTGATGATTGCACAACTATGTAAATTTACTAAAAAAACACTTGAATTCTGGTCTAAAAGCACATGAAGTTATATCTCAGTAAAAATAATCAGTGATATTACTTATTATTTGAAATGAGTAATCAAATTCTGTCCAGGTAGAAATGGTTTTATTGTTTTAGCTTTCAAAATCAATATGACAGTTCTCAAATCCTTGCTTCTCCCAGGATTCTGAGGCTCCTACCATTTGGGTCCAGAAGTGTGACAATGCATTAGTGCAATATAAAAGCTGTTCTTTTATATTACCTATTCCTCAAATGTGCTGTGTCATAGGGAATTCCTACAAAGATTATATTTATATAAAAGAAAGTCAGATTGGAATTCAGCAGAAAACCCTGCACTCATTTAAATGCCATACCTCACAAGATCAAAATATTGAATAAACAACAGTACCACTTATGGCTGTGACAGCTACAAAATAAGTTGGGCAAGGTGACTCATGCCTGTAATCCCAGTGACTTGGAGGTGAAGGCAAGAGAATTACAGTTTCGATGCCAGAGGCAGCCTGTGTAATTTAGCGAGACCCTGTCTCAAAGTAAAAAGTAAAAAAAAAAAAAAAAAAAAAAAAAAAAAAAAAAAAAAAAAAAAAAGAGCTGGGAGTGCAGCTCAGTGGTACAGTGCTTGCAAAGCATGCAAGTGCAAGTCCCTGGGTTCAATCACCCCCCCACCAAGAAAAAAAAAAGCTACAAAATAATATCTAAAACCTACATGTTTTATGTAATCCAGCTTAATGTGAAGAAGAATCTTATGATATTTCTAAGTTGGCTCTTCAAGTTAAACCACACAGAAGAGATAAAATTTATAAGTGACAGATAACATAATCTCTGCCAAAGTTAAAGAAACTTAATAGAAGATTTATTTAAAAAACAGTTTCAAAGTTGCTTTTATATTTGTTAGAACTCCCTCAATTGTAAGAGAAAAAACCTCAGCATAAGCCAGAAAGAGGCCCATGCTGGATCATATAAACAGTGGAGGACAGGGGAGACACACCTAGCTGGTTGCATCTGCATCATTGCTCTCACTGTATCAGCTCTATTGTCTTCTAAACAGTTTCTGTGCATGGACCTCTCTCAACTCCAGTTCCAGGCCAGATCCCCTGCAACTTCACAACAAGAAGGGGTCTCTTTTCTGCCAACTCCACTTAAAACTCTGGAGAAGAACCCTGAGAAGCCTAACTGGCGGCCTATGCCCTTTCTATTACCAGAAGGAGAGGAGAAATATGCCGAAGACATAGATATGCAAGATGCTCACAACAATATTAGCTTCTAATTTTTTGTCCCTTCTCCAAGTACAGATCAGATTTCCTTGTGCACAGTAAGTTCACCAGTTCTGATGGCAATTGTTGAAATCATACCATTAAAAAAATTATGCCTACTATATGCAAAGTAGATGCTGGGGTTTAGCTCAGTTGGTAGAGTGCGGCTCTGTGTTCTCTGAGGCTCTGGGCTCCATCCCCAGCACCGCAAAAATGGGAGAAGAACCTGGCAGCTCACTCCCAAAACAATCCCTAAAACAATCAGCCATTGAAAACCACTGACATAGTGCTGGTGTGGCAAATTCTAGGCCAGCCTGGATTACACAGCAAGACCACACAAACAACAAAATCCCAAACAAACAAAAAACCCCAAATTAAAACAAAACAAAAGCTTAAGAAACTTAACAGTTAGTGCAGTGGGGATGAGATTTTTATGCTCAATGGGATGAAATTTTTATCCTCAAGGCAGTTATTTTATCAAATAAGTCAGAACCATTTTTTATTTAAAGAAATGACAGGAGCAGCCATGTCCAAAATAGGGGTAGGGTAGAAATTGGGAACATTAAGGACCCAGAGGAGAGACTTAAGAAAGTGTCTCTAAAAAACAAAAGTCAACAGGCCTATTGGACTCTTTAATATGGCAAACTTGGAGTATCATCAGGCAATAAGGATGGACATATTATGTGTATACGATTGGGGGACTTGTGATGACGGTGGGTTTTGAAGAGATATAAGGAGTAAACTGTTTGAATAAGAGAATGACAGCAAGAATGTGTTTTAGGGATTTTTTTTTTTAAAGAATGTGTTTTGGAAGATTAATCTGGAAATAGCGTGAGGGTAAGAATTGATTCAGGGGAATAATTAGAAGTCAGCTTCAATAATAGTAGGAATTCAACTGTAATTAAAGCTTCGATAATAGGAATTGATATCTCAAAACTGAAATGAAGATGCCTAAAATGCACGTAGGGCTGGGATTTAGCTCTGTTGGTAGAGCGCTGTGCTGCAGTCTCTGAGGTCCCGAGTTCAATTCCCAGCACTGCAAAAATGGGAGAGGGACCTGGCAATCCACTCCCAAGGCAATCCCAAAACAGCCATTGAAAACCCTATGAGGGTCACTATGAGTTGAATACTGACTCGACGGCACCTAACAACAACAAAATGCACGTGGAAGGTGTTGTATATAACGCATGTAGTCAGGCAAGTAAACGGAATGGTCTTATTAAAGATTTTTTTTTCCCCCCTGCCTGCAGCCGTACCACTGTGGCTTCCGATCCCGTGAGGTCTCGGAAGCTAAGCCGGGTCAGGCCTGGTTTAGTACTTGGATGGGGGAGAGCGCCTGGGAACACCAGGTGCTGTAGGCTTGGGAGATGGACCCGGCAACCCACTCCCAAAAAACCAATCAGCCATTGAAAACCCTATGAATAGCAGAGAAGCACAACAGTAGTGTTTCGCCTGTTGTACATAGGGTCGCTGTGAGTCGGACACGGAGTTGACGGCACCTAACAAGAACAACACAGATTTTTTTTACGGCAAGTGCCTTATTTCAGTAGTTCCCAACTTTGAAAGTTGAGAGCCCACACGTTGGGGGGAAGGAACAGAGGCGGGGCTGGGCGTGAACGGCCGGGAGAAGGCACCCTAGCGCCGGGAGGCGCGTGCAGGGGCGGGGAGGCAGACGGAGGTGCGCGGCAGCTCCGGGTATCGCGAGAGTTGGGCGGGCCGAGCAATCGCAGCAGTCAATACCCCCACCCGCCCAGGAGGAGCCGCCAGCCCTGGACTCTCCAAATTCTGAGCTCTCATCATGGCGGCGGCGGCGGCCGCGGCCGCGGCGGCCGCCGGGGACCCGCAGCCGCCTCAGCCTGAGGTGCCCGCGCAGGGGCTGGCCCTAGACAAGGCGGCCACCGCCGCACACCTGAAGGCCGCCCTCAGCCGGCCGGACAACCGAGCAGGTGCCGAGGAGCTGCAGGCGCTGCTGGAGCGGGTGCTGAGCGCCGAGCGGCCGCTGGCCGCGGCGGCGGGCGGCGAGGCGGCGGCGGCGGCGGCGGCGGGCGGCGGGGGCGGCCCGGGGGCGGCGGAGGAGGAGGCCCTGGAGTGGTGCAAGTGCCTCCTGGCGGGCGGCGGCGGCTACGAGGAGTTCTGCGCGGCCGTGCGGGCCTACGACCCCGCGGCGCTCTGCGGCCTGGTCTGGACCGCCAACTTCGTGGCCTACCGCTGCCGGACGTGCGGCATCTCGCCCTGCATGTCGCTGTGCGCCGAGTGCTTCCACCAGGGCGACCACACGGGGCACGACTTCAACATGTTCCGCAGCCAGGCTGGCGGCGCCTGCGACTGCGGGGACAGCAACGTGATGCGGGAGAGCGGGTGAGTGCGGCGCCCCCTTGGGCCGGGCGACCCGGGCGGGCGGCTCCCGCGGGGGCCTGGGGAGGCCCGGGGGGCTTGGGAGCCGACCCGGAGCTGTCAAGGGAAGGAGTGTGGGGGAGGGCGCAGCCACGTGGGGATGGAGGTGACGGAGCTGTCAGTGGTGGAGGGCGGGCGGGGAGGAGAGAAGAGCACGTTCGGGGAGCAGGGTTGTGAATGTTCCGGGAGGCCGGGGCGGGTGAGTAACAGGGAGCCGAGGAGCCAGTGCGCGGGGTAGGAGGGTAGGGAGGAGGGAACGGTACTTGGGAGAATCTCGTGTGGGGCTGTCAGTGGGGACCTTCAGGGAAAGGCTGTAGAGCTGCCTGCCTCGTTCTTCGGAAGAGACTTAGGAAGCGATGTGGATTGACTGGGAGCGAGGTGGTTTGGGAACTGAATTGGGTCATAGGACGATGAGAGCTGGAGATACGGTCTTGTAACTGCAGAAAAGGACGCTTGGGGAAAGGCTTCTGAACCGTGTGCGTGTCTGCCTGAGAGGAGCTCTTGAGCCCTTGGGGGTTGAGGGAGGAGGGAAGGGGAGGGGCTTGCATTAAAAAGTGACTGTTGAGCTGTCAGGGGAGTATTTTGGTGTGCTGGAGTGACGTCTACAATTGGGCTACTGAGCAGTCAGTTATAGAATACTTTTCATACCAGAAGACCAAAATACTGAGCGAATTAGGAATCAAGTTTTAGGTCATCTCCAGTTAAGGGCATTTTAATCACTGACTAATATATATACCTCCGTCCAAAAGGGGACATTCAACGCATGTATTTTAGACAAGGGCATGCATTTTTGATAGGGATGCACCAGGTGTTGAGACTTATGACAAAAAATATTTTAAAGTTTGCAGTGAGTTATAGAGTTGATACATGGAGGGTTTTCGCTTGGGACATAATGTCATTGTTAGGGAAAGTCCTAAGAAAAAAATGAAAAACTTAGTGAAAAAGAGATTTTGGCTGGGCGGCAGATGAAAGAACATTAGCAAATCCAGTTATTCACGTTTTTCAATTTTCAGGTGTTTTAGTTAATGGTAGAGTATACTCTTTTTAGAAACGGTTACTTTTTTTTTCTTTAAAGTACTTATAGGTGCCTGTTGGTACAAAGTATTTTTACTATGTGCAGGTAAGGCTTCTTGGGTGTTAAAAATGAATGAAACATTAACCAACCCCTTAATCCAGTACAAAGTGATAAATTCCTTAAATAGTAGTGTGGAAGTTAGAGGAGAGACGTCTTCTGTGCAGAGAGAGTAAGAAAAATACAAGAAAGGAGGTATTTTTAGCTTTCTAATAACAGCAGCAAAAATAATCGTTGCAGCTAATATTTGACATTTGGGTATGTATACCTGACACTTTAAAATATTTCTAAAAGTTTAATATTTGAATAATAGTTAATAAAATACTCATAGCTAAACCCTCCCCCCTAATAAAAAGATATACAGTTTGAAGTTTCCCTTTTATCTGGGCTCCTATTTGCCCACTTCCTTCTCACCTTATTAGTTTCTTTTAGTGCAAAACAACCAAGAGTGAGTATGTTTCTTAATTTGGCTGTCTCATTTTATGCAGAAGGTAACATACTTTGCATTGTTCTACATCTTGGATTTTTCCCTTATCTTGGATGTCTTTTCATATCAGTAAATCAGTACCCTCATTCTGTTCTGTAAAAAGGGCTACATAGTGTTCCATGAGTTTGTCACTCTTGACCTTAATGTCTTTTGATGGGCATTAGGATTTCTATTATGAAATAAAAAACTTGATATATCTGTCTTCTGCCATCTGTGCCAGAATATCATTGGGATAAATTCTCGAAAGTGGGATTTCTAAATTGCCCTCCATAAGATTTGTTATCGCCTGCAGCCGTAGCCCTGTGGCATCTGATCGCATCAGATCTCAGAAGCTAAGCAGGATCAGGCCTGGTTAGTACTTGGATGGGAGACCACCTGGGAACACCAGGTGCTGTAGGCTTGGGAGATGGACCGGCAACCTACTCCGAAAAAAATCAATCCGCCATTGAAAACCCTATGAACAGCAGAGAAGCACTGACAATAGTGTTTCGCCTGTTGTATGCAGGGTCGCTGTGAGTTGGATATCGACTCGGCGGTACCTAACAACAACAACAACAAGATTTGTTACTAAGTGGTGTTTGAGATTGCCAGTTTTCCAGCATCTTCATGAACAGAATGTTACTAAATAAAACTTGAGACTTTTATCCATCTATTTGATTAAAAGTTGTCACATTTTAACTGCATTTCATGACTTAACTCATTTAATCTTCAACAATGTTGAGATAGTTACTGTTATTTCCACTGAACAGAAGAGGAAAGTAGGGCACAGAGTTCAAAAACTTGCTCGAGATCATAAGGTAGAAAAGTAGGCACGCTGGCTCTAGAACCTGACGTCTCAACCACTTTTCCCTACTCTCTGTGTTAAATAGCATTCTTTTATGTTTGTTTATGTTTTTTATGTTGAGGTTTGAACGCAGGGTCTTGTGCAAGCCAAGAAGGCACTTTACCACTGAGGTATATCCTCAATAGTATTCTTATTGGTTCTTCTGTTTCAATACTGTGTTTTGTCTTTCTTCTTAAATATGCCATTTTTAATTTTTTAAAAAATTTCCTTCTCCTCCCCTTCCTCCTTGACATCAAACAATAGGGGAGTTGCAGCACTCTTTTACTGATTTTAGACATTTTCACTTCTTGTACTAGGTTAACATTTTGGAAAGCGCCAAAGAACATGAAAGTAGGAAATCATATCAAGTCTTCCTTGAATTTTGGAACACAATGATAATTACTAAGTTGTCCTGGATAAGATGCATATCTGGTCTCTTAAAATTGTAATGTTTTGATGAGTGTGGTGGTGCACGCCTGTAATCGCAGTGACTCCACTCTAGAGGTGGAAGCAGGAGGATCAAAAGTTTGAGACTAGAGGCAGCCTGTGTAATTTAGTGAGACCCTGGACGGTTGTAGGGCACTTGCAGAGTATGTGTGAGAACCTGGGTTCAACCCCCAAATACCACCAAAAGAAAAAGAAAATTATGATGCTTCAGTGCAAGAGTGAAAGTACATCAATGAGTTTTGAAGGTACTCATAACATGGTTAGGACATCCAGGCTGTATAGTCTTCATCCTAATCTCTTGACATTTGCCTTTACTGAAATGTCAGAGGATTTATTTTCCTGTACAATGGCAGTTCTCTATGAGGTGACATGTAGTATTTCATGATTTATTATCTCTTTTGGAAACAGGGCTATTGGCTGTATGTGCCAGGAGTTGCCATGTCCAGTTTCATAAAGGACAAGATCAAACAATAAATACTTTTGTGGTCATGTGGTTATTCTGAAATTTTTACAATTCCTTGGATAGAATAATATACATCTGTACTTCCTTTAGAGAAATGGGTGATGATGGCCAGCAGCACAAATTAAAATGGAATCTTTTTAGAGCTGGAAATCAATAAATTATAACAGTGTTCCTGGTGGGCAAAGCTGGACTGTTCTGGCATGGACAGAATTTACTCAATGTTTTAGTTTTTTACCTTTTAAAAATAACCTTTTATGTTGCTAAAAATTGAAGATGTGTTTATTTTGGAGTTCTGTCATAAAAGCTTATAAATCCGATTGTTGTAGGTCACTTCCAGAAGGATTCCAGTTTTCCTCTGAATCTGTGGTCTTACCCATGCTTATTATTTTTTTTTAATTTAATTTAATTAATTTATTTTATTATTTATTTATTTACTTATTGCAGCACTGGGGATCAAATCCAGGGTTTCATGCATACTAGACATGTGCTATACCACTGAGCCATACCCCTAACCCTGTATCAGAGTACTTAACAAAAGAAGAAATCTTATTGTGCCTTAATCCTTTCCATGTGTCTGAAGTTGTAGTATGATGTTGTATGATTGGAGATGGTCATTCACAACTGTATTAGTATTTAATTTGCAAATTTGCAATTATAGAAATATGAGGATTCAGTTATTTTTGATTTAGTAGTATTGATATAATCAATGTGGTAATATTAGCAGATAAACTGAAGAAAGAAAACAATTGAGGATTCACTTGTGGGGTGAGATCACGAAAGTTATTGAAACTGTTTTTTTTTTTTTTCTTTGTGGTGCTGGGGATTGAATCTAGGCCTGACATATACTAGACAAGTACCACTGTTGAATAAATGCAGTTATCACAAATGGTTGATAGATGGATGAACTAAAAACAAAGCAAAACAAAATAACATGATGGAAAATCTAAAATAATGTCTGATTGGCTGATTTGGAGCTCTGATGGACTACTAACCAGAATTGGGATTTTAAACATTTAGTTCTCAAATTTTGATGAAGAATTTGATTATTTTCATGTGTTATCATGTATTATAGATATTTTTTGTCTTCTTGCTTGTTCTTCCTCACAGATTCTAAACTTTTTAAAAAATAGGGACCCAAGAGGCCAGCATTGTCTCTTGCATTTAGTAGATGGTTAGTAAATGTTGAATTAAATTGGGCTACACCTGAAAGGCCTGCAGCCATAGCCCTGTGGCATCTGATCCCGTCAGATCTCGAAAGCTAAGAAGGGTTGGGCCTGGTTAGTACCTGGATGGGAGACCGCCTGGGAACACCAGAAGCTGTAGGCTTGGGAGAAGGACCTGGCAAGCCCCTCCCAAAAATCAATCTGCCATTGAAAACCTTATGCACAGCAGAGAAGCACTGACAATAGTGTTTCCCCTGTTGTACAGAGGGTCACTATGAGTCGGATACCGACTCAATGGCATCTAACAACAACAACAACACCTGAAAAGTTGCCCCAAGATTTCATTGCTTTAGTTATTCAAGAGGTAGGTAGCATTGATTATTAAATCCATAGCAGCTGTTTTCAGAGTGCTTCAGGGATAATTTTTTTCTTTAGTTTCAAAAGTAATACATATTGGTTGTAACAAAAATAAGTGGATAAGCTAAGAAGTTCATTCCTGAGGCAGGAGGGTCACTGTGAGTTCAAGACCAGACACCTATGTAGCAAGTTCCAGGTCAGCCAGGGTTACACAGTGAGACCTGTCAAAACAAAACTGAAAAGAAATTTTCCTTTCTTTTGTGCTTAGTTATGCATTTAAAGATGTTAGTGATAATTTATCCAGCATTTCTTGATGTTTTGAGGAAATCTGTAGGTTATTTGGTCTGTTACTGTGATGAAATGGAAGTGGTGAATATTTAGCTAACTAGTATCATTTTCCTCAGTATCTTGCTCTTCCTTTAACGTATTGGACACTGCCTGATATTAGTACCTAGAACTGTTTCATTTTCTTTTCTAAAGTTATAGAAATGTCTATCCTACTGATGCCGACAGCCTTAGCCCTGTGGCATCCTATCCCGTCAGATCTCAGAAGCTAAGAAGGGTTGGGCCTGGTTAGTACTTGTATGGGAGACTGCCTGGGAACATCAGGTGCTGTAGGCTTGGGAGATGGACTCGGCAACCCACTCCCAAAAATCAGTCTGCCATTGAAAACCCTATGAACAGCAGAGAAGCACTGACAATAGTGTTTCCCCTGTTCTATGTAGGGTCGCTATCAGTCAGATACCTACTCGGTGGCACCTAACAACAACAACATCCTACAGAGACGTTTACATTGTTACAAAGTCTCGGACTTTTGTAAATGTAGCCAATATCCTTGTATAGACTTTGTGTATGTGTAGGCATAAGTGTGAAGATAAATTCCGAGAATATAGATCTCAGTTAAAGAAAAGGTGCAGTATAATCTTTGATTGATGTTGTTGTTTTTAGGTGCCATCAAGTTGGTGTCTGACTCCTAGTGACCCTATGTAAAACAGGTGAAACAGTATTAGTGCTTCTCTGCTATTGATAGGGTTTTCAATGGCTGATTGTTTTTTGGGAGTGGGTTGCCAGGTCCTTCTCCCAAGCCTACAGCACCTGGTGTTTCCAGGTGGTCTTCCATCCAAGTACTAACCAGGCCTGACCCTGCTTAGCTTCTGAGATCTAATGGAATCAGAAGCCACAGTGGTATGGCTGCAGGCTTAACCTTTGATTGTTGTTGTTAGGTGCTATCGAGTCGGTATCCAACTCATAGCGACCCTCATAGGGTTTTCAATGGCTGGTTGTTTTGGGATTGCCTTGGGAGTGGATTGCCAGGCCCTTCTCCCATTTTTGCGGTGCTGGGAATCGAACTCCGGGACCTCAGAGACTGCAGGGCAGCACTCTACCCACTGAGCTAAATCCCAGCCCTAACCTTTGATAGAGCCCTCTAAAGAAATTAATTTACACTTTCACCAATGTATAAGTTTATTTTTTAAATCCTTGCCAACATATATGATGTCATAAGTGTTTCTAATCCTCCTTTTTATAGGATAGTTTTTCTGCACAGAAAACATTGTACATTTAACACAATTTAGTGGTGAGTTCTTTATGTTTACTGTGTCTACCATGACAATGCAAGCCATAGGTTTTTAGACTGAGGATATTGCTTCCCCAGTGATAGTTCATCTTATCATGTCTTTCATTGTTGTTGTTGTTGTTAGGTGTATTGTATTTGATTCTGATAGCTTCCACCTGCTCAGCCAGGGCTCCTTTCTCCTTTGAGTTCACCTATCTGAAGGCAGCAGTGGTGTTCATCTTCCTGTGAACTAAACATCTCAGCCAAGCCTTCCCTTGGATGATGTAATAAGAAACCCCATCTATGACACGGGGCAGTCATGAAGACAGCTTGATGGAAGGACTTCACATTATGTGCAGTCACTACCACGTGAACCTCCTTGTTCTTCATAGTACCAAGTCCTGCTTTGAGGGCATGTGTTCTCTTAGTGGATACATCCCCTTTGCTGGCTGCTTTCTCCTCAGCCTAGGCCAACAGTCTCTGCTTTTGTTCTTAGTTTTTTCTCTGGTCTGTAATCGTGGGCCCCCTTAAGCAGGTGGGTAGCTGTGTGGTGATTCAAGGCCTTGGTGGACTGGTTAATTGCAGAAGGCACTTTCACCTGCCATGCAGCTGGATGTAGTGGAGCCAACAGCAGAGGTCCTTTTGGGGCTAAAAATGTCCTGCTTAATTCCACAATCCTCAGGGTTTTTTTTTTTTTTCCTTTTTCAAACAGGAGATTTACTACCTTCTTGGTCCTCTGCTTCCACATGACAGCAGGAGCTAGGGCCATCTTCTTCCCTTAAACTTCTTTCCTTTCAGCATGTTAGGCATGTGGAGGAAAGCAGGAGCTCAGTGTTTTTGATCTTTTTCGATCTCTTAAGTGAAAAATAATATCTTGTTTCACCTATTCCCCCTCCCCACTCCGTGCTATTCTCTTGAACTGAAGTATTTTGAAGCAAATATCAAGTATCTCATAATTTAATTTATAATAAGCTCATATCTTATTAAAGAGATGTGAATTCTATAATAAAATAGAACAACTCAAATGTCTATGGATGGATGAATGGATAAAGAAAGTGTGGTATGTATATACAATGGAACGTTCAGCTTTAAAAAGGACTGAAATTCAACGTGGATAAACTTTAAAGACATGCCAGTCATAAGGGAACGAATATTGTATGTTTCTATTATATCAGATACCTGAAATAGTTAAATTCATAGAGACAGTACAGCAGTGATTATTAGGGGCTAGGGTAAGGGAAGAATGAGGAGTTATGGTTCAGTGGGTCAGAGTTTAGGAAGATGAAAAAGTTCTTTTTTTTTTTTTTTTTTTGTGGTACTGAGGGTTGAACCCAGGGCCTCGTGCTTGAATGCTTTGCAAGTCCTGTACCAGTGAGGTGTACCCCCAGCCCTTTTTTTAACTTTTTGAGACGAAGTCTCTCTAAATTATGCAGACTGCCTTTGGTCTTGAACTTGCGATCCTCCCGCCTCTGCCTCCCGAGTTGCTGGGATTATAGGCGTGTGCTACTGCGCCTGGCTGAAAAGTTCTTAAAGTTCTTAAAATGGGTGATGGTGCTGGTTGCACAACAACGTGAATGTATTTAATGCCACTGCACTGTACACTTAAAATAGTTTATTTGGTAAACTTTGTGTTATATTTATTTTACCATAATTACAAAAAGCTGCCACAGTATTTTGCTACACCTAAAATGGTTATGGGCTGGGATTTAGCTCAGTTGGGTAGAGTACTGCGCTGTAGTCTCTGAGGTCCCGAGTTCAATTCCCAGCACCGCAAAAATGGGAGAAGGACCTGGCAATCCACTCCCAAGGCAATCCTGAAACAGTTAGCCATTGAAAACCCTATAAGGGTCGCTATGAGTCGTATACCGACTCGACGGCACCTAACAACAACAACAACAACAACAAAATGGTTATACTTACTTCTTAATGTCATCAGATATCCTGTGAGTGTTCAGATTTTCCTGGTTGTTTCATAAAGGGTTTCTTAGAGTTGACTTGTTAGAATTAGGATCCAGACTAGGCTCTCATATATATAGTATTTAGCTGTAATATTTTTTTTTTACATCTTTTAATGCATAGGTTCCCTTTCCCTCTTTTTTCCCCCCTGCAATTTGTCAAACAAGTCCACATTCTGTTTTTCTGATTGTCTTTGTGATGTTTAACATGTTCTTCTGCTCGTTGTATCCTACAAACCAGTAGTTGGACTTAGAAGTTTGACTAAATTTCAGATTTTTTTTTTTTTGGCAAGAAAACTTCATAGTGGTTTTATACTTCCTGCTATATCACATTAGAAGGTAAAGAGTATGTGCTTGTTTCTTCTTTAGTACCTGTTAGGGTTGATCAGTGGGTTCAGGTTTGTCAGCCTGGTCTAGTAGTTATAACGTTCTCTGTCATGGTAAAAATTTTAGCAGCTATTGATTATCATCGTCTAGAGACTGCTCTTTTTGTGGTACTTGGGGGTTGCACCCAGGGCCTTACACGTACATTGCATGTGCTCTACCACGAGCTGTACCCCTAGCCATTTTTTATTTTTTATCTTGAGATAGAGTCTTACTAAGTCCTCTGATCTTGAACTGTGAACCTCCTGCCTCTATCTCCTGTGTGGTTGGGATTACAAGTACCCATTATTTTTGTTAGGTGTTGTAACGTGGTGATATTCTAGTTGCATTATCCCTTCATATTTTTGTGAGAATTCCTTTAGAAGACTACTCTTAAAGTTTCAAGGATTAACTATACTCATGTATCTCTAGACATGTTTTGTAGAGATCTTTTGTGGAGGGCTAAGTTGTGGTCAAACATATTTGAGAAATACTACATAATATATTCTCTTGGATATCTGTATCTTAAAGAAGTCTTATGTCTACAATTTTGAATACTCTAATAATATTGGTCAAATTGAGGAAACTATTGTTTTTGAGTCATACCAATTGGGAAATTCTGCCCACTTGAATACTCTGCCATTACCATGGTATCATCATGCCTAAAACTGAATCAATTATATATGTCCCTAAAATAACTCCCTGCAGATTTGCCATTTCCTCTTTTGCTTGTTTTTAATAGTAGCTTTCTTTGGAAACCCCAGCTAATAGTAGCTTAATTCTAGAAGACATTTACTGTTTGAAGCTCAGTACTAGTTTGTCACTAGTTTATTAGTGTCATTGGGCATCATAGTTTTTATGAACTTTAGCTCCATGATTTAGTCCGTTGGTTCTTTGTTGTCTTATGACTTGGGAAAAACAGTAATGTACTGGGTAGATATCTAATGTCTGCTTAATGTCATTTCTTTCCTTTCCTTTCCTTTTTTCTTTTCTTTTGTGATACTGGGGAGGGGGGAGGGTTAACCCAGAGCCTCACACATCCTTGGCAAATGCTCTACCACTGAGCTGTAGCCCCAGCCCATATTTTTTATTTTTTGAGCCCTGGTCTTGCTAACTTACACAGGCTGCTTCTGGTCTCCATCTTGGGATCCTCCTGCCTCCACTTGCCCCAGTCACTGGGATTACAGATGTATGCCACTGTGCCCAGCTACTTAATGTCACTTTTAATTCTTCCTTTTCCTTCTGTTCCTGTGTTTGGTATCAAGATCTGTTCTTTTGTGCTAGATTTGTTCCTTTCATTCTTTGCTATCTATCACCTTAGTCCAGGCCTTTATCACATCATAACCTATTCCATGACAAGATGCTGTTTTCCTGCCTGTAATAATTTTGTAGTCCAGTCTAACCTTCACTCATGTAAAATTGTGCTTTATATATGTTACTCTTTTATTTAAAATAGTTTTGCAAATTTTATATCCTAAAATTTATAATTTGTAGCTTGGTGTCAAAGTTTTTTTTAGCATGCTTTCTACCTATATGCCAACCGTATTGTTTCTCTGTTGCTTTGTGGGATCTTGTCTATTACTTTTTAGTTCACTGTATACATTCCCACCTTTGAAGTCTCATGTTGTGTCTTATCCTGCAAAGTTCAATGTGAGTTTTACTTTCATGGTGAACGAAGCTCATCTACAGGGGCAGCACTCCTACAGCACTAGTATGAAACCATGGTGCAAGATTTTACTTTCTGACTTGATAACTTTTTTCATCCCTAGTTTTTATCCCCACAAATAATAAACTTCTTTTTTTTTTTTTTGATGGTACTTGGGGGTTGAACCCAGGGACTTACACATACTTTGCTAGTGCTCTATTACTGAGCTGCACCCCTATCCCATTTCTATTTTTTAAAATTTTGAGTCAGGGTCTCACTATGTTACACATAGAGGCTGCCTCTAGCCTCGAACTTGGGATCCTCCTGTCTCCGACTCCCGAGTAGCTAGGATTACAGGTATGTGCCACTGTGTGCTGCTAACAGTAACATTTTAAAAGTTTCCTTGATTTTATTTAGGTACTGTGTTCTTCAACTGGCAGAAGTTTTTAAATTCTCTTTAAATCAAGTTTTGGACTTTAAGGTATGATGTTTCCTAAATTTTTTCATGTTATGGTAGATGTGGAAAATGGTATTTGGATGAGACCCAGCGGCAACTGTGGAGGCAACTGCTCAGGCTGTCCTCTGTCTGCCTGGAGGACTGAGGGAGTCCATATCTCCATACTGTAATCTACTGACCTAAGAATTGAAATTTTTCCCTTAACAGTTGATAGACTTAAGCAGTGTATGGATAACTTGCATATTGTATTTTGTGTGTTTGGTTATTTATTTTCTTAAGGAGGAGCTATAACTTCTATTAGATTCTTGAAAGGGTTCATGAACCAAAAAGAGTTAAGAATTAATCTTTAAATTTTGGAACTAAAGCCATATGGATAGCATGACTTATTACTGTTTTTGGTTTAAATTTTTTCCTTTCAATTAAAAAGCTGTGCATGTGTTTATTATATAAAATTCAAACATTACAGGTAGAAAGAAATAGTATACCATATCCCAGCTGATGTCCACCAAAGTTAGTATATATTTCTTCTTAAATATATCAACATTTCCCCCTTATTCTAAAATTTCATTTATAAAATACTCAGTTTATCTTAGATACTTCTGTGTTTGTTGATCTACTTCATTTTCTCAGCAAGTGCAAAAGTATTTATGGATCTACCATAGTTTGGTTAATTTTTCTTTGTCAACAAACTTAGGAGTTGTTTCTAATATTTTTGCTTTGCAAACTGTAATAGAATGAACATCTTTTTTGTAGATATATGTTTACAAATTCAGAAGTGTTTGTGTGATAAACTCCTAGAAATAGAAATACTATTGTTATAAACATTTATAATTTTAAGATATTGTTAAAATGCTCTGAAAACTGGCCCTGTTCACAGTTCCACCTGTATGATAACAAGTATTGCTTCCTAACCACAAATTAATAAAGTAAATCTTCCTCACCTGCAAGATGAAAAAGACATTCTGATGTTATGGAAAATTTTACACACACAAAGATAAATAAAATAGAACATTGAACCTGTATGTACTTATCATATAGGCTGAACATTTATCAAGATTTTTGTCTAATTTGCTTCAAATGCCCTTTTTTTCTTTTGCTAAAATATTTTAAAGCAAATCTTCCAAATTATGTCACTTTACTCTGACTGGCTTCAGTATTCATCTTTTGAAAATATAGATACTCTCTCTTTTTTTAATTTTTAGGTTTTTAGTTTAGACAATTTCAAACATATAAAAGCAGCAAGAACAATGAACCTAGCTAGTATGGTCTTTTATTAGGGGGAAAAGCTCTCATAGCACCACTTTTGACCTAAAGACAAATATAAACTGCATTTTTTAATAATTGGTGCCTTAAAAATTGGAAAGGAATATTTATTGGCTTTGATATTGGCTGACATTGTTTTAAAGCAACATAACATAATGAAGTCTGGTGTAACTATCTCCTAGTTTCAATTTATGGCCAGGTGCAGTGGGTCATGCCTGCAATTCCAGTGACTTGGGAGGTGGAGGCAAGAGGATTGCAAGTTTGAGGCCAGAGGTAGCCTGCATAATTTAGTGAGACCCTGTCTCAAGATAAAAAGTAAAAAAATGGGTTGAGGGTGCAGCTCAGTGGTAGAGCTGCAAAGCATGAGTGAGGCCCTGGGTTCAACCCTCAAGTACCACCACCAAAAAAAAAAAAAAGAAAAGAAAAAAAAAAAAGGAGCAATTTATAGCTGTTCTTGATATACTCTCACCTACTTCCCTTCACCCACTGGATTATTTTTAAACAAGTTCCATATATTGTAAGATTTCATCTTCCCTATGTAGTGACAGTCACATTGCTGTTATTTTCGTAGTCATACAATTTCTTTTTTTTTATACAAAGTAATTTCTTAATGTCAGTAAATATCCAAATTTTCTTATAACCACAATGCTATTATTATACATAATAAAAATATCTGTAGTGAACTAGTGTCCAGCTCATAAGCAGATCTCATTATCTAAAAAATTCTTTTTAGTGTTGGTTTGTTAGAATTGGTTCACACATTACATGTTATTATTGGGTCTCTCACACCTCTTTTAACCTCAGAATGGCCCTTCTGCTCTCTTTATCCCCTGCTACTGACAGTTTGCAGAAACAGAGTTAGTTGTCCTGTATCTAATCTCCCATGTTTTTGATTTGCTTATTTTGTGTGTATGTGTGTGTATGGGGGGTCATTTAATTTGTTCCTTTATCTCCCAAACTTTTTATTATTTTCTTTGTAGTATTTGGGAGTTGAACCCATTGCCGTGCACATGCTAGCAAGTGCTGTATCGCTGAGCTTCACTCCCAGCCCCCATTTTTTTTGGGGTACTGGGGAGTTGAACCTGGGTCTTCACATATACTTTTTGCAAACATTCAGCCACTGAGCCTACCCCTAGCCCATTTTTTATTTTGTATTTTGAGACAGGGTCTCATTAAGTTTCTCAGCCTGCCTTGGGCCTTGAACTTTTGATCCTCCTACCTCTGTCTCCCGAGTTGCTGGGATTAAAGGTGTGCACCACTGTGCCTAGGCCTGCAGCGGTAGCCCTGTGGCATTCTATCCCGTCAGATCTCAGAAGCTAAGCAGGGTCAGGCCTGGTTAGTACCTGGATGGGAGACCGCCTGGGAACACCAGAAGCTGTAGGCTTGAGAGAAGGACCTGGCAACCCCCTCCCAAAAATCAATCTGCTATTGAAAACCCTATGAACAGCAGAGAAGCACTGACAATAGTGTTTCCCCTGTTGTACAGAGGGTCACTAACTCGACGGCACCTGACAACAACAACAACCACTACGCCTGGCTCCAGACTCTTTTTTTTATGTTTTGAGACATGGTCTAATTATGTTGTGCAGCCTTCCTTTGTCCTCAAACTCATGACCTTGCCTCAGCCTCACAAGTGGTTTACTAGGCTTGTTCCAAGCTCCTGGCTTTCCTATACTTCTTATAAATGGAACTTAACCCTAGAGACTTGATGTCATTAAAAACACTTCATAAATGGTGCTGTATGCTTCACATGCATCACAGTGTCTGATTTTTTACTTTTAGTGATACTGAGATTGGCAAGAATGTAATAGTTTGATCCCTTAGTGGAAAATTTTCCCTCAGGCTTTCTTGTAGTGGCCCCATTTGTATGGGTCGGTGATTTTAGTAGATATTACAAAAATGATTATTTTCCAGTTATTCATTTTTGTTTTAATTCAATAAATTGCTTTATTGGAGACCTGGAACATCTTTTCATATTGTTATAGACTAATGTATCTTTTGTGAATTGTTCATGCCTTTGTTTGATTTTTCTATTGATTTTTCTTTTTCTTATTCATTTTTGAGAGCTTGTAATTGTAGGGTAGTAATATTTTATCTGTTTTACATATCGTATTTTTTCTAGCTATTATCTTCTGCATAGATGCTTTTGATTTATGTAGTCAAATTTTTCACACTTTTATGGCTTTTGGTTTTAAATTGTGCATGTCTAGGCTTCCTATGCCCTAAAATAATGTAGGAAGATAGTTCTTTTTTCTAAGTTCCTTTCTTCACATTTGATTTTTAGTGTACATGGAATATATTTTGTGTGTGATTCAAGGTAGGAATCAAATTTACATCCTGTGTTTAAATAATCGATTTAGTCCTAAAGTAATTTATTAAGTCTTCTCCTCTGATAAAAAAAAAGTCTTATTACATTGAATTGAGATACTACAATTATCATATATTAAATTTGCAATTTACATATGCTTATTTGTTGTAACCCAAGATCAGAAACATACCACAAGCAGCAAAAAGCCAATTAAAAGTCTTTATTGAGCCAGTGGCCATGGAGGACTAGTTTCTCTCCAAAACCCATGGCCCCGAGGAACAGTTATTGGGGGCTTATAAAGGCAAATTTTGGCAAGTTTACAATCTCCAAATGTTGTAAGATTTGTACACAATTTCTAAATGTTGTAAGATTTGTACACAGTTTCCAAGTCCCTGATATGATTTGTATCATGAGAACAGAAACAAAAAAACAAGCAGTTCTATAAGAAACACTCAGGTAATAATTCTGTTGTGCAAATAGCATGGTACAGAAGCAGAATGGGTGGCTAACAGGTAATCATTCAGTGGTTAAGAATTAACAATTTAATTGGGCAGCCCGTAAAATCAAACAGTTAAAATTCTTCCAGTATATAGTGTTTCAAGTGGGGAGAGGTTACCTAAGATGGTGGTGGTCCTGTCAACTCAGTGGCCTCTTTACAATTCTGGAAACCATTGTGCTCCATTGATATTGGTAAATTACCATAGAGTTTTAATTAAAATAGTTTGTGCTATGTTTCATTGACTATGCAAAGGCATTAAACTGTGTGGATCATAACAAATTATAGATAACATTGTGAAGAATGGGAATACCAGAGCACTTAATTGTACTTATGAAGAATCTGTACATGAACTTTAAAGATGATTTAAGTGCAAAAAAAAAAAAAAAAAAAAAGAATCTGTACATGGACAAGAAAGCAGTCTTTTGAACAGAACAAGGAAATGCTGCCTGGTTTAAAGTGAAGAAAAGTGTGTGTCAGGGCTGTATCCGTTCACCATACCACTTTGATCTTTATGCTGAGCAAATAATCTGAGAAGCTGGACTTTATGAAGAAGAAGTGGCATCAGGATTAGAGGAAGACTCATTAATAACCTATGTTATGTAGATGACACAACTCTGCTGAAAGTGTAGAGGATTTGAAACATTTACTGATGAAGATCAAAGAACACAGCCTTTAGTATGGATTTCTACTCAAAATCAGCAAAACAAAAATCCTTACAGCTGGGTCATTACACAGCTTCATATTAAATGGAGAAAAGATTGATGTTGTCCAAGATTTTGCTTTGCTTGATTCTACAATCAGTACCATGCAAGGAGAAGTCAAGAAATCAAAAGATGCATTGTACTGGGAAAAGCTATTGCAAAAGACCTCTTTAAAATGCTGAAAAGTAAAGATGTCACATTAAAGATGAAGGTGTGCCTGACTCATGAGATGGTATTTTTAGTCACATTATATGGTTGTGAAAGCTGGACATTGAATAAGGGAGACAGGAAAAGAATTGATGTTAGTGAGTTATGGTGCTGGAGATGAATATTGGCTATACCATGGATTGCTAAAAAACCAACAGATCTGTCCTAGAGGAAGTGTAACCAGAGTGCTCCTTGGAAGCAAGGATGGCTAGACTGCATCTGATGTATTTTGGACATGTTGTCATGAGGGACCAATCCCTGGAGCAGAACATCATGTTTGGCAGAGTGGGAGGTCAACGAAAAAAAGGAAGACCCTGAACTAGATGGATTGGCACAGTGTCTGTAACAATGGACGTAAACATAAAAAAAATTATGTGCCTGGCACAGAATTGGAGAGTGTTTCATTCTGTTGTGTATGAATAGGGTTGCTATGAATAGGACACACTTGATGGCACCCGACATCAGCAACAACTTTTTCTTAGGTCCGGCTCATTATCATTAATCATCAAGTTTTGCTATTATTTTTCACTCACAGGCTCTTCCATTTGAATGTCACAATTAATTTTGATTAATTCCCTTGGGATTTCAGTCTAGTAGCATTAAGTTTGGAGGAACTACCTTTTTATATTATATTTTATTTAGTTAGTTTTTGTGGTACTGAGGGCTGAACCCAGGGCCTCACACATACTTTGCAGGTGCTCTGCCATTGAGCTGCACCCCTAGCCCATATTTTAGTTTTTATTTTGAGATAGGATCTCATTAAGTTACATAGGCTGCCTCTGGCCTCCAACCTACAGTTCTCCTGTCTCTGCCTCCTGAGTTGCTGGGATTATAGACATGTGCCACCGTGCCCCACAAGGGCACTGCTTTTTTTTTTTTTTTGTGGTACTGGAGGTTGAACCCAGGGCCTCACGCCTTCATGTTCTGCAAGTGCTGGACCACTGAGCTGCACCCCCAGCCCAAGTTTTTTACTTTTTTTGAAACAGGGTCTCACTAAATTACACAGACTGCCTCAGGTCTCAAACTTGCAATCCTCCTGCCTCCGCCTCCCCAGCCGCTGGGATTACAGGCCTACGCCACTGCGCCGGCAAGGGCACTGCTTTTTAAAAATGCAAAATCCGTCTGGATGTGGTTGTACATACCTTTAATCCCAGTAACTCGGGAGGCAGAGGTAAGAGGATCACAGGTGGAGACCAGAGGCAGGTCGTGTAATTTAGCAAGACTCTGTCTCAAAAAGTAAAAAAATGGGCTTGGGGTGCAGCTCAGTGGTATGGCAAGTGTGATGCCCTAGGTTTAATCCCCTAGAACCACACACACGCAAAAAAAAGTCAGTTTTTTCATTTAGAAGTATTATTTTTCTCTGTTTTGATGTTTAGTGTGTTTAAGCCAAAATAGTTTCTGTACTTTTCCTGTTAAGTTTATTTCTAAGCATTTTACATGTTTAATGTAGCAGTTTTGTATTTGGTAACAAAGTTTATTTGTGATTATTTGGATTGTAAATATAGAATAGATTATGTCATTTTTGCTCAAGTACCAGTCATACTTTAAAATGAGTATAAGCATCCAGGCACTTTAAAATGGTGCATGCCTGTGATCCTAGCAACTCAGGAAGCAGAGGCAGGAGGATTACAGATTTAAGGTGAGAGGCAGCCTGCATAATTTAGTGAGACCTTGTTGCAAGATAAGAAATAAAGAAGGGACTAGGGTGCAGCTCAGTGGTAGAGCACTTACAAAAGTATGATCAAGGCCCTGCGTCCAGCCCCCAAGTATTAAAAATTAATGAACACATAAATAAAATAAATATAAGTAAGAATGTTGTTGTTGTTAGGTGCCGTCGAATCGAGTCGAACTCATTGCGACCCTCATAGGGTTTTCAGTGGCTGACTGTTTCGGGATTGCCTTGGGAGTGTGTTGCCACGTCCTTTTCCCATTTTGTGGTACTGGGAATCGAACTTGGGACCTCAGAGACTGCAGAGCAGCGCTCTACCAACTGAGCTAAATGCCAGCCCCATAAGTAAGAATAGAAGAAAAGTATATACTTAAATGTATAAACTTTAAAAATAAACTTCAAGTATTTATATCATTTGTTAATGCAGCAAGTTAGAAATAGTTAAGGAATGGAAAACATAAATTTTTTAGAAATTATCAACTTATATTTAATACTTTATAAAGGATAGAAGTTATAAAATAGTACTTGAGAGTAATAAATCATAGTTACACAATGTAAATCCTATAATGATTATCTTTTTGTAATTTAGTTGGAACCTGACTAGTATGGTCTTTTTATAGGAAAAATATCCCTGGGTGCCATTTTTTTATTTAAAGACTGATTAAAATTATATTCTTTTAGCTTTGTGCTTTAAAAATCATTGAGCTGAGCATGCCTATAAACCCAGCTGCTTGGGAGGGTGAGGCAGGAATATCCTGTATTCAAGGACAGAGGTAACCTGCAGTAATTTAGACCCTGTCTCAAAATAAAAAATAAACATGATACTGGGAAGCAGCTCAATGGTAGAGTACTTGCTTAGCATGAGTGAGGCTCTGGGTAGAACCCCTCCACCTAGTACTGCAAACAAAACAAAACAAAAAACGATAAGCTTACATTAGCTTTGATATTGGGCTGTATTTTGTTTATGAATATTATATATAGAAGTAATATATTCTTGGACAGATGTTACTGTTAATTCTTTTTTCTTAATTTTTTTCTTTTCTTTTTTCATTACAGGTTTTGTAAAAGGCATCAAATTAAATCAAGTTCAAATATTCCCTGTGTCCCTAAAGACTTACTGATGATGTCTGAATTTGTTCTTCCAAGATTTATTTTTTGTCTTATTCAGTACTTAAGAGAAGGCTATAATGAACCAGGTATGTTTTAATCTACTCCTTGTTAGTGCTCCCTTTAAGTTTCCAATGCACAAAGTTTTGTCATTAATAATGAGATTAATTTTTTAAGATATTGTTTGTTTTTGCATAACCTTTTTAAACAGATG
>VMDO01025769.1:0-27731 GCA_007922755.1 Pedetes capensis | reverse complement strand
CAATATGGAGACCTCCTCCATATCTTCATTCTGCTGCAGATTGCTTAAGTAAATAGGATAGGAAGATATGAGGATATAAATTAAAAGGGAAACTTTTGATAGGTATTGGAAAACATTTTCCTACTTGTTAGTGTATTCTTGAATCATAACTTGAAATATTTGTAGGAATAATTTAAAAATTTTTTTATTCATTTATAAATTTATTCAGGAAAGAAAATCTCTGGAGAAGTCTGATTTCAAAAAAAAAATCAAAGTCTGCCACAGATTTTAATTCCATATGATTTATCAATAACTTTTGGTCATTAGAATTTTCTGAGTTATATATTTTGGTTTCTACTTAAGTAATTAATGTAATCTTAAATTACATGGCCTGCAGCCATCGACCTGTGGCATCCAATCCCATCAGGTTTCAGAAGCTAAACAGGGTTGGGCCAGGTTAGTACTTCGATGGGAGACCACCTAGGAATGCCAGATACTGTAGGCTTAGGAGAGGGACCTGGCAACCCACTCCCTAAAATCAATCCACCATTGAAAACCCTATGAATAGCACAGAAGCACTGAAAAAGTGTTTTGCTTGTTGTACATAGGGTCTCTATGAGTCGATACCCACTCGATGGTGCCTAACAACAACAACAACAACAACAACAACAACAACAACAAGCACACACCCAGTCTGGTGTGGTGGCTCACACCTGTAATCTCAGAGACTTGGGGGTCAGAGGCTGGAGGATCACAGGTTTGAAGCTAGAGGCAGGCTGTGTAACTTAGCTAGACTTTGTCTCCATTAGAGAATAAAAAATGGGCTTGGGCACAGCTAAGTGGTAGAGCACTTGCAAAGCATGCATCAGGCCCTGGGTTCAATCCCCAAGTACTGCAAAAAAAAAAAAAAACTGTACACCTTTATTTTTGAGCATTTATATTATGATATGTAATATTAACATTTATCTCAACTACAATATGAAACATCACTATAGCATTGCAAGTCATCCATTATTTCTGGACGACTTAGCCTGTCATATTGTTAATAAAGAGCTATTATTTCCAAATGAATTTTGATGTGGATGATCTACAAGTACATACTTTTCTTCTCTTCCTAATAACATCCTTCATTGTTAACACCCAGAATATCCTAATTGGTATAATATAATTTGAAGTACTTTTTTAAATTATGAAAATATTGAGATATTCTATCTTAACATCATAAAAGCCATTTATGATAGACCCGCAGCCAATATTGGGGGTGGGGTTTAGCTCAGTTGGTAGGGCACTGTTCTGCAGTTTCTGAGGTTCAGGTTTTGATTCCCAGCACTGTAAAAAGGGGAGAAGGACATTGCAATCCTCTCCTGAGGCGATCCCGGAACAATCAACAATTGAAAGCCCTATAAGGGTTGCTAAGAGTCAGACACAATTGATGGCACCTAACAACAAAAACAGCCAATATCATATTAAATGGAGAAAAACTGAAAACATTTCCTCTAAGATATGGAAGATGATAAGCATGACCACTCTCACTATATTATCTAACATTGTGATTAAAGTCCTAGCTAGAGCAATCAGACTAGAGAAAGAAATCAAAGGGATAGAGATAAGCAAAGAAGAGCTCAAATTATCCTTATTCATGAATGACATGATATTTTACCTAAAGGACCCCAAAAACTCAAACAGAAAATTCTTAGACTTAATTAACTCCCTTAGCAATGTGGTAGGATAGAAAATTAACACTCAAAACATAGTAAACTTCCTTTACACCACCGTGAGCAGAAAGAGAAGGAAATGAAGACTACAATCCTTTAACATGAGTCCACCAAAAACTTAGATACTTAGGAATTGATCTAACCAAAGATTGTGAAGATCTCTAAAAGGAAAACTTCAAAGCATTAAAGAAAGAAATTGCATACAATACTAGAAGGTGGAAGGACCTCCCCTGCTCATGGATTGGGAGAATCAATATTGAAAAACGGCCATACTACCAAAAACAATCTATAGAGTTAATGTAATCCCCATTAAAATTCCAATGACAGACTTTGTGGAAATAGAAAAAATAATCCAAAAATTCATATGAAAACACAAAAGATCACATATAGCCCAAACACTCTAAAGCTGCAAACCTAGTGCAGGTGGGATCACAATCCCTGATTTTAAACTATACTACAAGACTGTAGTAGCAAAAACAGCTTGTTATTGGCACAACAGTCAGCCTGATGACCAGTGAAACAGAATTTAGGACAGAGATGTACACCAACACATCCATAGCCACCTGATCTTTGACAAAGGAGCAAGGCAGGCAATTTGGAGAAAGGATAACCTCTTCAACAAATGATGCTAGGAAACTTGTATTTCCACCTGCAGAAAAATGAAAGTAGACACACACACATCTCAATATGTTTGAGAGCTAACTTGAAATGGATAACAGACCTGAACATAAAATCAGAAACCTTAAAATTACTAGAAGAAAAAGTAGGCAATATGCTCCAACATATGGACATAGGAATGCAATTCCTTAACAAGACTCTGATTGCTCAGAAAATTGCAACAAGGATAGATAATTGAGAATACATGAAATTAAGAAGCATCCGTACAGCAAAGAAAACAATCAACACCGTTAAGGAAGACCTCACTGAATGGGAGAAAATCTTCACATCCTACACATCTGACAGAGGACTAATTTCCAGAATATACAAAGAACTTAAGAAAGCAACTCCCAAGACAATAGATTATCCAATACATAAGTGGGCAAAGTAACTGAATAGACAGTTCTCAAATGGAGAAATTTGTAAGGCCATGAAACACATGAAACATGCTCAATATCCCTAGCTATTATAGAAATGCAAATCAAAACAACTCTGAGATTCCACCTTTGTCCAGTAAGAATGGCCAAGATCAACAAAACAAATAAATGCTGGTGAGGTTGTGGAGAAAAAGTAGCCCTCTTACACTGTTGATGGGACTGTAAATTGGTTCAACCACTTTAGAATTCAATATGGAGATACCTCAGAAAAATAAAAATAGAACTGCCATTTGACCCAGCTATACTACTACTGGAAATATACCCAAAGGGAGACAAATCATCACACCACAGATACACCCGCATCCCCATATTCAATGGAGCACTTCTCACAATAGCAAGGATATGGAGCCAACCAAGGTGCCCATCATCAGAAGAATGGATATTAAAAAAAAAACTATGGTACATATACACCATGAAACACTACTCAGTAATAAAAAATGAAATAATATCATTTGCAGCAAAATGGATGGAATTGGAGAACATCATCTTAAGCAAACGAACATAACCTCAAAAAGAGAAATATATATTCTCACTCATATGTGGGAGATGAATCATAGATAAAGGAAGAAAAATCCTATATATAAATTGATATATAAAAAATTAACAGCTAAACTTAGTGAAGAAGGGACAATGTAAAGCGTAGAAAGAAGGAGGGAGGCAAATAGTGGAAGGGAGTGAAGACTGGAGAAGATGGGATGGGAAAGAAGATCAATTTGAAGGAATGAATAGGGAGAGGATGATCTCAATGTAAACAGCATAACTTTGTGAGTATATTGGAAAAATAGGGTAATATAACTCAAATAAATATTTGAGTTTTACTACATGTTAGCCATAAGGCTCCATAAACTTTGTGGGTTGATGAAAGTGTTGCCAGAAGTGATGTAAAGGATACATAGTGGAATGAGCTAATGCTGTATTATTCTGCACTCCATCATCATTTACTAATAAAGGGAAAAAAGAGATAACCCTGTGAATACCAGAGAAGCATGCACTGACATAGTGCCAGACATGCACATTGCTGGGGAATGTTTCTTTCTGTTGTACATAGCGTTGCTATACATTGGACCCAACAATCACCACCAAAACAAACCAAAGGAAAAATATGTGAAAATCAAGGCACTGAATATATGGCAAATGGATAATTGCTTAGTATATGAGATCAAGAGCACAAAGGCAGAGCATAGCATTGTTTGACCTTATGGAGGAATGTGCATATGTCCATACAATGAAAGTAAATGTCCTGGAAGTATACATTTGTAGTTAAAAATAAATTTTAGCAAATAAGTATACCTGCAAATACAGAATAAATAATGAAGATGTCCTGTGCCAATGTGTGGGCACATGTGTGTTTCTAAATATATCAATATATGTTTCCCATATGTCATTTTAAATGTGCTCTTTTTCATTTTTTATTTTTAATTAACATGTACTAATTGTACATATTAATGGAGTACAGTGTGCTATTTCCCCACAGGTACACAGCTCACACTACTCAAATCCTGCATCCCTTTATATCTACTTTCCATTTTCCAACATATAATAACCACTGTTATATATTCAGTTCACTCTTTTTTAGTTCCACATATGAAAAAGTGCATGCAGTACTTGTATTCTTGTGTCTGGCTTATTTCACTTATTTTGCAGCTCCATCAATTTATGGCTGAATACTATTCCATTTTGTGTATATGGCACATATTCTTTTTTAAAACTTTTTATTAGTAATTTTTAATGTACAACATTTTGTGAGTCATTATGACATTTCCATATATGCATTTCATTTTACATTGCTCACATAACTTCTGCCCTTACACCCTCATGACACTCTGCCCCCATCTCCACCCTCCCCACCAATGGTCTCCTTTCTAATTGCATGTCTTTTTGTGAGAATGTTTATCTAGATACGTGCATCCCGCTTTTGATATAAGTCTAAAGTTTTTCTATAGTGATCTACCTTTTTACATTATCAGCAGTATTACATGAGTGATCTAGTCTGTTTGTATTATTGTCAGCATTTGGTATTATTACTTTTTTTAATTTTAGCTATTCTAGTATGCTGTATTTTTTCTATCTTCCCCTATTTTTCCAACATACTCATGAAGTTGTGCTGTTTACATTGAGATTGACCTCTCCCCCTTCATCCCTCCTCATTGACCCTCCTCCCCGTCCTTCTTCTCCAATATTCTTTTCCCTCTTCTAGATCCTTCCTTCCTTCTTTCCACTCCTTAAATTGTCCCTTCTATGATAAGTTTAATTGCGCATTTTTTATGTTTCAATTTATGTGTAGGATTTTTTCCTTCATTTAAGTTTGAATCAACACCCACATATGAATGAGAACATATGGTATTTCTCTTTTGGGGCTTGTGTTAGTTCACTTAAGATGATGTTCTCCAATTCCATCCATTTTGCTACAAATTACATTATTTTGTTTTTTTAGTAGCTGAGTAATATTCCATTGTGTATATGTGCCATAATTTTTTATCCATTTTTCTGTTGATGGCCATTTTAGTTGATTCCATATCCTTGGTATTGTGTTTATAAAGAACTCAAGAAAGCAACTCCCAGGACAACAAATAATCCAATACACAAGTGGGCAAAGGAATTGAATAGACAGTTCTCAAATTAAGAAGTTGGTAAGGCCATGAAACACATGAAAAAATGCCCAATATCCCTAGTCATTAGGGAAATGCAAATCAAAACAACTCAGAGATTCCACCTTACTCCAGTAAGAATGGCCAAGATCAATAAAATAAATAATAAAGGCTGTCAAGATTTTGGAGAAAAGGGAACGTTCTTACACTGTTGGTGGGACTGTAAATTGGTTCAACCACTTTGGAAATCAATATGGAGATACTGCAGAAAACTAAAAATAGAATTGCCATATTACCCAGTTATACCACTACTGGGAATATACCCAAAGAGAGATGAGTCACCATACCACAGAGACACCTGCATTCCATATTCAATATATCAAATATTCTTTTTTCATCATCCACAGATGGGCATCTAGGTTGACTTTATATCTTAGCTTTTGTGACTAGTGTTGCAGTAAACATGGATATACTGCTATATTTTTTCCTACACTTATTTTGTTTCCTTTGGATGTATACCTGGATAGCTGGATCATAAAATTGATCTACTTTTAGTTTTTGGCCAGTCTCCACACAGTTTTTCATATTAGTTATACTAATATACATACCCATCACAATGTATGAGAGTAACTTTTACTCCAAATCCTTGTTGTTGTTGTTGTTAGGTGCTGTCGAGTCGGTATCCGACTCATAGCGACCCTCTGTACAACAGGGGAAACACTATTGTCAGTGCTTCTTTGCTGTTCATAGGGTTTTCAATGGCAGATTGATTTTTGGGAGGAGGTTGCCAGGTCCTTCTCCCAAGCCTACAACTTCTGGTGTTCCCAGGCAGTCTCCCATCCAGGTACTAACCACGCCTGACCCTGCTTAGCTTCTGAGATCTGACAGGATCGGATGCCACAGGGCTACGGCTGCAGGCAAACTCCAAATCCTAGCAAGTTTAATTTTTGATATAGCTATTCTAACTGGGGTGAGGTGATATCTCATTGTAGTTTTGATATGAGTTTTACTTATGACTAATAAAATTGATCATCTTTCCTATATATTCTGGTTACTTGTGTTTCTTCTTTTGAGGAATATCTATTCATATCATTTGCCTGTTTTGATCAGATTGCTTGTTTTGTTTCTTATTATGTGTGTTCCTTATACATTTTGGGTATTAATTCTTTGTTAGGTGGATAATCAGCAAATGTTTCATCTCATTCTATAGATTATCTCTTCACTCTGTTGATAATTTTGTTTTTTCATGAGGAATCTGTTAATTTGATGTGATCTCATGTGTCAGTTTTTGTTTTTGAGTCCTGTGCCCATGTCCAAAAATTCATTGCCTATGTCAATGTCTTGAATTATTTTCCCTGTGCTTTCTTCTACTAGCTTTATACTTTCAGGATTTACATTTAGGTACTTAACCTTTTTCAAGTTTATTTTTGTACAGAGTGAGAGAAAGAAGCAAGTTTCAGTCTTCTGCATATGGATACCCAGGTTTCCCAGGACTACTTACTGAATAAGCTCTTCTTCCTCCAATGTATGTTTTGAGCACCTTTGTTGAGAATCAATTAGCTATAGGTGTTTGAGTTTATTTCTGGGATCTTTGTTGTTTCCTTGATGGCATATCTATTTTCATGCCAGTACCATGTGGTTTGGGTTACTATGGATTTATAGTATGCCTTAAAATCAGGTATTGTGATGCCTCCAGCTGTGTGCTTTATGTTCAATATTTCCTTAACTATTCAGGGTCTTTTGTGTTTCCATTTGAATTTTAGAAAACTTTTTATTTCTGTGAAGATAGTAATTGGTAATTTGATGGAGAGTGCATTGAATCTATAAATTGCTTTGGGTAGTATGAGGATTTTAACAATGTTAATTCTTCCAATCCATGAGCAAGGTAGTTTCCACATTTTTGAGTTTTTTTCTCAATTTCCTTCATTAACATTTTCAATTTTCCATTATACAGGTTATTGGCTTTCTTGGTTAAATTTATTCTTTGTTATTTTCTTTGTCATTTGTAATGATGTACTGCATTATTTTCACACTTTCTTTCTCAGTGATGTTGTTATTGGTGTATGCAAATGCTATTAATTTTTACATTTTTGTTTTGTGTCCTGCAACGTTATTCAATTATTTGATTAGTGTTAATAATGTTTTTTGGAGTTTTGAGATATATATATATATATATTCAAATAATTAGCAAGCAGACATAATTTGACTTCCTTCCTTCCCCTTCCTGTTTGTATGTATTTTCTTTCCTTCTCCTGCCTAACTGCTCAGGCTAATATTCCAGTGCTATATTTATTAAAAGTAGTGAAAGTGAACAAACTTGTCTTCTCCTAGATCATAGAGGAAATTCTTTCAACTTTTCCCTATTGAGTATAACATTAGCTGTGAGTTTTTCCATATAAGAGTGTTTTGTTTTTCTTTTCTTTTCTGGGGGGGTGGTGTAGTTGAGAGTTGAACCCAGGACCTCTCAATACTTTGCAAGCTATACTCCCAGCCATTTTTGTTTTTAGTTTTGGGTCAAGGTCTCACTGAGTTACACAGGCTGCCTCTGACCTGGAATTCATGATCCCCTTGCCTCTAACTCCTGAGTCACTGGGATTACAGGCACTTGCCACCAGGCCCAGTTTCACATATAGTCTTTGTTGTGTTGAAGCATTATCCTTTTATACTTAATTTGGTCAGAGTTTTGACCATGAAAGTATAGTGGATTTTATCAAATATTTTTGTGCATTTATAGAGATGATCATATTATTTTTACCCACCATTCTTGCATCCCTAAGGTAGATCCAACTGGATCATCGTGAATTCTTTTTCCCACAGTAGTGGACTTTGAACCCAGGGCCTTGTGGATGGCTCTAGTGCTCTACCACTAAGCTATACTTCCAACCCTTTGTTTAGTTTTCATTTTGAGACAAGATCATGCCAAATTTTGCAGGCTGCCTTTGTCCTTGAACATGCAGTCCTCTTGCCTCAGCTTTTCCAGTCACATTGACTACAGGTGTGCACCATGGTACCTGGCTGTGAATTATTATTTATGTGGTTTGAATTTTATGTATTCATACTTTGTTGAAAATTCTCAAATCTATGTTCATCAAGGATATTAGTTTAAATTTTTTTCGTTGTGTCCTTTATTTTGGTATCAGGTTAATGCTGGCCTTATAGAATGAATTAAGAAGTCTCTTCTTTTCAATTCTTTAGAATAATTTGAGAAGAATTGACATTAATTCCTTTTCATTTACTTTATTAGGATATTTTCTCTTTTTTCTAAAATTAGTTAAAGGTTTGTCAATTTTGTTTATCTTTTTTGAAGAACCAATTATTTTTGTTTCACTTATTTTTGTATTTTTAAGGTGTGATCTCTTTTCTTCTCTTCCATCTTCTAATTTTCTAATTTTGTGTTTGCTTCACTCTTTTTTCTAGGGCCTTGATTTTCATTGCTAGTTTGTTTGGAATTGTTCTGTTTTTTTGATGTGGGTGTTTATTGCCACAAACATTCCTCTTAGTACTGTCTTTACCGTTCTCACATATTTTGGTATGTTGGATTTCCATTTTCACTTATTCACAAACTTTTAACATTCTTGTTTTGATTTCTTTAATAATCCATTGATTGTTCAGTAGTCTGTTGCTAAGTCTCCAAGAATTTGAATAGTTTGTGAAGTTTCTTTTGTGTTAGTTTCTATTTTTATTTCATTGTTGTGAAAGAAGATAAATTACATGGTTTCAATTTATTGATAGTTGGTTTCCTGCCTAATGTATAGTCATCAAAAAACCCAGGTCTCTCTCTTGATGATCATATCAATTAGCACCTCTAGTCCCATTGTGTTGGGGTCCCCTGGAAAGGGATAGAGGGGACCCTGATGACCAGGGCCCATCTAGGGTGCTTGCAGGACTGTCTTATATCCTTTAAAGGTACGTCAAGGAAAAGATGGCACCTAGGGAACTTTGACCTACATCCGGGTCCTGCACTCCCACCCCTCCCATCATATCAAGAAAGATGGTACCTGCCTTAAAGCTGTCACTAGTTAAATCTAGTGATCTGTTGTAAGTTAGGATTGTTAAGATCAATTAATCAGTTATGTTTAGATATTTGGACCTGTTGATCATTGCCCCAGACCCTGTATAAGCAGGGCGGTAGAGACTGATCAGAGCTAACTGAAGAGAGAACCAGCCCTTATATCCTCCCTGCCCGCTCCTGATCCTGCCTATGGAAGAGATGACAAGTAGCAGAGATCAACATTTGTGAGAGGCAAGCCTTCCAGTCAAGCTCAGGGCCTCCAAAGTGATGAAGACATGGAGCCAAAGACCAGCAGACAAAATCTGGATAAGCCACTCCTCCCAGTGGCAGAGGCAGAAGTTGAGGACAAGCCTCTCCAGTCCCAGTGCTGGAGATGTAGCCCATGGGTTTGCCCGCCTGAATGTCAAGCCTCAGCTCCTTCCCCTGGTTCCATTCCCTTCAGCCCCCTACTTACCTTACCCTTCCCTTCCCTCTGTAAACTTCCTCTTTGCTCATAGCCCACTTGCTGCTGCTGATTGCTTTCTTCTTCACCGATCTCACCAATCCTGGGCATCATTGTTGGGACGCCCTGATCCAGTCGTTATCCATTGCCATTCGCTTCCACTAGTCATAGAGAACACCAAGGTTTTCCAGACACCGTTGCATGGGTTACCAGTGTCAAATTTGATGAACTCAATACTGTTACCCATTCCAGTTCAATCTGAATGGTGTCCTTCACCTTTATGAAGGAAGCAAGGTAGCAAATGATTCAAGTATCATAGGTGAACAGATGAGGGATTCCTTTGATGTTCACAAAGATCTCTCTCACTTTGCACAACATGTACTTTGCTTTATTAGGTATAATATGATTACCAACAAAGTAATCTTTAATGTCATAGATCAGACAGAAATTCTACTCAGTCTTATTACCACTGATGGCAATCATAAAGCCAGCACGGTAGGGTAGATGAGTTCAGAGTGTATCTTCAATCTTAATGAACCACTGAATGCAGATCTTCTTTACTTCATCTCCTGTCAGGATATACTTAAGTCTGTTCCTTAGGGAAATGGCAAAGGAAGTCATTCCCTTAGCTTGTGGGGACCAGTGGAGGGATGAGAAGCAAACACATCAGTCAATTTATCCACCAGCCAATTCTTCAGAGCTGCTACCCATTTCAGATGCATCTTGGGACCATGAGCCATAACCATGGCTCCCAAGCAAGGCACAGGAAGAACTACCCTTTCTTGTTATAATAGAAAATGTTATGTGTTTGTAAATCCAATCAACTAGTAAAAAGTCTGGCTTTCATTATCCTAATATATTTATTTTTAAATTTATTCACCACGTTTGAAAAAATATCCTATTTCCCAGGCAATAGGATGTCCCCTCTTTTTCCATTGAGACTTAAGTAACTCTATGTTGAACAGTAGACATGCAGGCTCTATATCCTCTGCTTATGATCTAAAAAACTTTACAATGATAATAGCATACTTTATCAGAACCATCCTCATCATATCTGGATTCTGAAACTTCATTCTACTAAAAACACCAACCTCTTCAGTGTGTGCTCTTCTATGCCATACTTTTATGAAGTTGACTCACTCACCCCCAAAAACTCTAATTTCCTGCCCCCAGCAAATCTCCCCAACAGAAACCTTCCACAATTTTTCTATGCTCTTAAATTCCACACTGGATAATCACAGTTCAACCTTGTTATCCTGTCACAATGTGGATGTTCTCTTTCATTGGCTCGACTAATGGCTCTAATGCAAAAATTCTTCTGGAAAAGGAAGGGAAAGCTATCATTTATTTTTGTCTATTCTTAAAATTAGAAGGACCTTCAGAGATTTCTTAATATAGCGGCTTTCCATATATGCTTCACAGTGTTACAATGGCTCTGTGAATGTATATTTGGGACCACAGTAGTAGAAGAGTGCATGAGAAGGAGCAGATTGAAAATGTGGATTGTAACCTCCTCGAACCCTACCCTAATCAGAGAAACTACCTTTTCATTATACTCTATTGATGTTGCACATAAACTTCTTTTTTGGAGGAAGGAAGTAAGAGGGTTACTACTAAATAACAATTTACAAATAAGTCACTTTTTAAAGGCATAGAAACTGCGAGCTAGGGAAATTTAGATAGTTCTCCAACACTGAACAATTTCAGTAACTGAACAGAAATGAGTACTTCAGTTTCCTAGTTCCCAATCCAGTTCTTTTCCCAATCTAGACCATATGGATAATATAAAACTCAAAGAAGTATTATGACAGTTCTGTTATTTGAAGTGACTTCTGCTGCCACAATACATTCAGTTGTTGGATAATTTTTTAAAAAAACAAAAGTAGGAATAATAGTTAGATAATGACAAACAAAAGAATTAGATTTCATATAATATATACCTTACTGGATATTGAGAAGGGCAAACCTGTAATGCTAGAAAGAAATAGATTAACCCTCAAATAACAAAGGCAGAAAATACTGGAATACAGAAGGTGCAGCTGCCTTTTGAACAAAACTTGATACACCCTTACTTGAAGGGGGTGGCTGGACTAAAGGCAGGTGATGAAGGCAAAATAGTCTCCTTGATGATTAAAGAGTAGGCTGGCTATCACATGAGACTGGAATTTTAATTTATACTGTCCTCATAGCCAGGTACTCTCGGCCCTAGAAATTGATTTATGGTGTTTCCATACTTGTAGCATTCTGTGGTGCATGACAAAAGTAAATTCAGATACAAGTTTTGGATGAAAATATGTACTATCTTAATCCCTCAGACTCTGATGAAATAAATTCAATAAAACAATGCAATAAAAACATCAAATGACTATATGAGCAAGAGTCATAAAATAAAATTAGCTTCCTATATAATTTAGATATAGGTGATATCAGATGTAGAATATTCAGGATGCAGCATGTATAAAGATAAGGACATAGAAAATGTGTAAAACAGGCAAGGAGACTTGGGAGATCACTGAAAGGGTCTAACATATGCATACGTTAAGTCGGAGTGCCTGAAACAGAAAATAGAAAAATTGAAGGAGATATGTAAAGAGATAATTACTGAGAACTTTCCAGAACTTATGAGTTACAAGAATTCACAGACACAGAAAGCCTAGTATATGTTAGGCAAGATAGGCAAAAATCAATTCACATCTGAGTGAATCAGTGAAATTTCAAAAGGGAAAAGATAAAGAGATCATAAAAGAACGATTTATAGAAAAAAATTTACTGGGGAAAAGAGTTGAGATTCATAGAATAATGAATTCTTGATCCCATATGAAATTATATGGCCCAGACTCAACACTATTCTACTATTAGTGCAACAGAAAGTTAGAATCAGAATGACTCAAGCACTCTAGCTAAATAAAAATCAACTTTTTAAAGATCAAGTGCCTGCAGCAGTAGCCCTGTGGCATCTGATCCGGTCAGATCTCAGAAGCTAAGCAGGGTCGGGCCTGGTTAGTACCTGGATGGGAGACCACCTGGGAACACCAGAAGCTGTAGGCTTGGGAGAAGGACCTGGCAACTCCCTCCCAAAAATCAATCTGCCATTGAAAACCCTATGACAGCAGAGAAGCACTGACAATAGTGTTTCCCCTGTTGTACAGAGGGTCACTATGAGTCGGATACTGACTCGACAGCACCTAACAACAACAACAACAAAGATCAAGTAGTGGGTTAGTGAGGCACTAAATGTGATGTCTATAAGTGTTTAGGCTGCTTAATGTAAATACATCATGCAAGTATTCTCAGGTCATACCTTCACATAAGGAAGTATAGAGCAAAATGTATTCCATGACTCTCAGAGATGCACATAAAGAACTGATTAAATAGTGGACTGTGATTCTGTAGACATAGAGAATCAAAGAGTGCCGAGAGCAATTTTACCTGGCACTTACATCATTCTTCATTCTTTTTTTTTTCTATTACTTCCAGGTTGAACCTAGGTCTTTTCACATGTTAAGTACGTGCTCTACCAATAAGCTGTACCCCTACTCCCCTTTTTGCTTTTCTATTCTTAGACACAGTCTCCCTAAATTATACAGGCTGCTCCTAGCTTCACACTCAATCTTCCTGCCATACCTGTGAAGTAGGTAAAGCAGATAATACCAATTCTTCTTATCTTCTAGATTAGGAAATATACAGTAGTCTCCCCTTATCTGAGAGGCATATGTTCCAGTGCATGTCAGAAACTGCAGATACCATGTAACATATAACATATATATTATGTTTCTTCCTATACATAATACCTATGATAAAGTTTAATTCATAAACTAGGCCTACTAAGAGTAATAGCACTAATAGTAAAATACAACAATTTTTAAAATATACTATAATAAAATTATGAGTCTCTTGCTCTTGCTTCCCTGTCTATCTGAAAATAACCTATTGCACTATACTCACTCTTCTTTTTTTTAGCAAGACATGAAATATCTTTTTTCAAAGCATATATTAATTGTACAAAGTAACATTCCATTTTGACATTTTCATAGTAATCTACATCTCATTATTTATTTTTATATTTTATTTATTTATTTTTATTGGAAATTTTTAATGTACACCTTAATGTGATTCATTCTGAATTGCTTTTCATTGTAACATTTCCATATATGCATTTTGTTGTTCATTACACAGATAAGTTCCCCCTTACCCTCTTCTGCACTTCCGCCCTCCACCCCCCCACCACCTCACCAAAGACTTCTCTTCCATTTGCTTGTCTTTTTATGGTAATATTTTTCTATATATCCTTGGGTCCCAATTCTGTTTAAGATCAAATTTTTTTTCTGCAGCGAACTTTCTTTTTACATTATCTGTACTATTACATGAATTTTCTAACCCATCTATATTATTACCATTCTTTGGTATTATTGGTGTTATTATAATTATTTCCAGGACTATTAAAGTTGGGCTCTTCACCCTGAGGTCACCCCTTCCCCCATTCCTCCATGTTCCTTCTCTCCCCCCTCCTCCTTTCTTCCTTTTGCTTAATCTCTCCCTCTTTCTTTTGCATTCCCAAAATTGTCCCTTCTCCACTAGGTCAGCATTAGCTCCAGAATTTATAAAGAACTTAAGAAAAAAATACCGAAAAAAACAAATAACCCAATACACAAATGGGCAAAGGAACTGAACAGACAGATCTCAAATGAAGAGGCCTGTAAAGCCATGAAACACATGAAAAGGTGCTCAATATCCCTAGACATTAGGGAAATGCAAATTAAAACAACTCCGAGATTCCACCTTATACCAGTAAGAATGGCCAAGATCAATAAAAAAATAACAACAAATGCTGGCGAGGTTGCAGAGGAAACTCTTATACTGCTGCTGGAGCTATAAATTAGTCTAACCACTTTGGAAATCAATAGAGACGTATCTTAAAAAACTAAAAGTAGATCTACCATATGACCCAGCTATAACACTATTGGGAATTTATCCAAAGATCTTTATCCAAAAATGTGACATCATACCACAGAGACATCTGCATCTCCATGTTCAATGCAGCCCTTTTCACAATAGCAAGGATATGAAACCAACCAAAGTGCCTATCAACAGAAGAATGAATAAAAAAACTATGGTATATATACACAATGGAATACTACTCAGTAATCAAAAGAAAACGAAATAATGCCATTTGCAGCAAAATGGATGGAATTGTAGAAAATTATTTTAAGTGAATGAACAGAAGCTCAGAAAGAGAAATACCACATGTTCTCACTTGTATGTGGCAGCTGAATCAAAATTATAAGAAAAAATCGTATGTGGAGGTCGGAACATAAAACTTATTTTTACTTTTAACTGAAAAATTTCATTTGTATATATTTAGGGAGTACAATGTGATGTTTTGACCTATGTACAAATAGTAGAAAAAATAATTTAGGCTAATTAACATACCCATAACCTCATTGGCTTAATTTTTGTGGCAAGAGTGTTAAAAACAAGTTCTTTCAGAAATTTTGAAATACAAAATTATTAATTGTGGTCACCATGCAATGAAATAGAACACCAAAATATTTCTCTAGTCTAACTGAAACTTCATAGTCTTTGTTCAACATCTCCCCTTTCCCACATCACACTTTAAGCATGAGATGCTTTGATAAAAATGATCTTAATTCTTTAGAAATATATGTGTGTATATTTTTGAAAAGAAGTGAAAGTTATTATGTATGGAATTAGATACACTACCTATAAAGGAAACATTGAGAATAATATAGTTTTCTTAAAATATGTACCACAGTATGACAATATTTGTTTGTAGTAGGAAATTTGAGAGTGAGAAAGAAACAGTGGGACAGTGGACTTTGCTCTAATGTAGGCATATTTTTTTTTCCTTTCGTTACTAATTGTAGAACAATACAGCATGTTTGACACACCCATGGAAATGAAAAATAGCTTGTTTGAGGCTAACAAATTCAAAGCCACAAACAGAAATATAAATCTACCAATGAATAGAAATATCTGGGGCACCTGGAAAAATATATTTTAATTCACCGGTTTTCTCTTCCAGTATCCACTAACAGTCCTTAATTGATCTCTTCTAAGGACTTAGAAAAGAGGTAAATAGACTATGCATTAGGTTTCATATTATATTTCACCAATTCCATGGGACATCTCAGACCTTATGAATACAATATTGGTTAAACTGTGGCAGCAGTAAATGCCATGTCTGTCAGTTTGAGCCCTGCTGAGCCAACTCATGTTAGGTTTACTTTGAGTAAATGTCAGTGCCATTGAGAATGCATAGAAGAAGTAGATTTTTTTTCTACTGACAAGTGCTTGACAAGAAATTGTCTGGCCAGTACAATAGCAGCAAGTTAATGACTAGGTTTTGCTTCTTGTAAAGTTATGAAGACTATCATGTAGTTCATTTTATTTGCCAGAAAAGATGACAGATACTTCTTCTTATGCATATTTAATGTAGGAAAATTGTGATGGCACATCAATTTAAAGATTTCATGGAATAATATTATTCATAGTCTGATGTCCTTATTTGCAATATGGTACATATTTTCATCTGCTGTGTCATCTCTTTTCCTGCTTTAGAAATAAAAAGACAGGACGCCCTTTAGATTTGTGATAATCTTACATGCATAGAGGAAGCAACTCACCACTTCCATACTACCCATCATCTCACTGACACTTGCCATGACTGCTGCTGTCCTTTAACATTGTTTTCATTCTTTGTAACAGTATCTAGAAGCTACTCTAAGTGTCACTTCTGTCAGATATATGAAGACAAGAGACTAGGTAGGGTATGCTTTAATGAGAGGATATAGTGAATTGAAGGAAAGCACATTTTATTCATTAGGGAACTGTATCACTAATATAAAAGACAGCATAGTGGGTACAAAATATTAACTACAATAATGAACTTTTCCTCTATTTTCCCACCTAGAAACAAAAACAGTCTTACACATCTCTTGACAATAAGCATATATTAATTAAATGCACACACTTTGGAGAACCCGGTATCATCACTTGCAAGTCATACAACTTTGAACATGTCATTTAACCTTTTTAATGCTCAAGTTTCTGATTTATAATATAAAGAAATTGTAGCACTTACCACAGATGTTAATTTTGACACTGAAATGAGAGAATGTTCATAAACTACTGAGTAGCATGTGGAAAACTTATTAACTGTACAATTAATTAATGTTAGGCTACATAGAAAGCGCAATAAATATGCCCACTCTTTCCTACAAGATTCCAATACCATTTGTAAGTCAGAGAAGTCCTCTCTTATCCATGTAAGATACATTCTAAAACACCCAGTGGATGCCTGAAACCATGGAATAGTGGTAAATTCCATATTTGTTATGTTTTTCTTATGGATATACACCTATGATAAAGTTGAATTTATAAATTAGGAATGACAAGAGAAACAGCAATAACAAATAATAAAACAGAACACAAAATGATATCTTGTATTAAATGTTATTTAGAACATATTAATTTGTTTTTTATTTCTGGAATTTTTCATTTACTATTTTCAAGTTGTAGTTGACCACAGATGGTGGAAACCACAACAAACAAAACTGTGGATTAGACATGAGACAGATGGAAAATACTATACCACATTTTTTACTAAGCAAATACAAGAATATGTCTTTGTATTCCCAGCCAAATGAATTTTCTAATACTCCCCATTTTACCCCCTCACCCCAACAAATTAACTTACCCAGGGACAGAAGGTGCTGAACTGCTGGACAAAGTCTACCTAACCTATCAAATTTACCACACTTCAAAGAATATACCAGATTGTACCTTGTTTGCCATCAAACATGTGTGAAAATGAGAAAGAACCTATGCTCTGTGCAAACTAAATAACGAGGTTAAGTCATTTACTTGGTTCTGTCCTCTTTCTCAGTGAAAGAAGGAATGGAATAGATGGCAGTAAGATTATTTCAACCATAATACATGGATATATTAGGCTAGAGAAAAGGAAGTTTCTGACCATCAAAAATCATTATAGTGCTAATATGCATATGTTCTACACTGATATGAAAATTCCTAAGAATCCAAATAGAAGATAGATAACCTTTATATTTAACTATGATTTTTTGGACAACTATGTGGACTTTAGTATTTTCTAACCATAATCACATTCTATATTTCTCCTTGCTGTTTGTATGTATATTTCATTATAAAAACCCCAAAGACTTATTATTGTACCTTCAGTTTCCTTTATTCATAGGGTTTTCAACTAACATAACAACAGCATTTTCCCTTGTCCTCCATTCACTTCCATGCATATTTTAGATATGTATTGAATCTTGGATCACTTTTTTCCTACTTGCAGTTGGTGCTGGTTCCATGAGCTATGGAGGTGTTTGGCAAGATAGCTTTTCACCCTCGCAGCTTAGAGGCAGCAAATAAAATATTTGTTTTAGACCTCTTCTTGAATAAAGTGGATGCCTTTAAGCCCAACATGAGAAACTAGCTTTAAAAGCAAAGCTCATAAACATACAGTGTTCTGTGATGGACATATCAGAACAAAAGGTGAATGGCTTCCCATAGCAATACAATTTTCACAGTGCTAACATAGGCCTCAATTTGTTGCTATCTTCCTTCAGTGAGTGACCAGAAAATCAAGAGGAAATTGTTCTTAAATTAAAGGACAAACTTCAGTCTGGGAGCAGTTTCTGTGAGATCACATTTCTGGAATGCTAGATGTACCTATTATTTTCAAAATAAAGGTCACTTTGGATAGGCTAATCCATTGAAGGTATGTTTTATTGCTGCCAGTTAAAATATACATATCTTTATTGTCAAAATAATTCACAAAAATAGTGTAAAAATGTTTGTACAGATCTCATTCTCAAATAATGTTAATATAACCAAGAAAAAATTTAAATGTTCTATGTGTTGGCCAAGTTCTATTCACATTTGACTATTGTATTTAAATTAAAATTGAGAATAATTACCAATTTAAATGAATGAATGACTGAAAATGGATAAGGTGACCTCATTTCAAAGACTTATAATTCATTGTCTAATGAAGTCCTCCCTTAAATGACTATTCTCATATTACTTGATAATATTAAACATATTAAGGTTCTAAAACCAATCTATTTAGAATACCTACTCACGTATAAAGAACACACATGCAACTGTTTATTATCATCTGTTAAAGTGGTGTACACTGAGCTGGACTTCCCTTGACCTGATGGGAAATATGGATTTGCTGAAATGGTATACATAATAATATCATATATTTTCCATGATAAAAAATTGTTCAAATGACATTTTCTAACTACAGTATATCCTTGAATCTAATCAGCACCATTTCAACAGTTTTAGAGGGCTACCAAATCAGATGTGGATTTGAATCACTTGTGGATTGGATTAACAGTTTGCATCTGATTTGGTAGCCCTCTAAAACTGTTGAAAGGATGAGAAATAGATTTGAGAATATATGATAACTTCTTTTTCTAACTACTAAATGTTACCATGAAGATAGCAAGGTATCTAGACCAATATCATAATTGAGCTTGGAAGAAAAAAATTTTTGAAATCACCAAAATATGAAAAGGGGAAATTAAGACTATCTATCTATTCAAGACATTCTTGTCATAAAGTCAAGTACATTAAAGTTTAAGTGTCATTTAGATCAAAATTTAAGTAAAGCATATCAAGAAATGAGAGTGGTTTTCCAACACTGAGAGGGTCTGATAGTGAACTGACCATAGCTCCTAAATTTAATTTCTCTGCCATTCTCATTTTGTGGTTTGGTGTGACCACCTTAAAAAAATTAATACTATTGGACACAAAGTGCTCTGTTTAGCTCTTGGAATACAAGGCCTAATGCACCCAAGACCAATTTATAGCATAATTTATAAAAGGAATGTAGCAATAAGTGTTAATTTTGAGTAGAATATGTCTACACTTCATCTCATCTCTTCTTTATTCTAACATTTTAATATTTAATCTCATTTCTCTATTCTCTTCCAGAATGCAATAATTGACTATAACTTGAGTGCTAATTTTCCTATTAGTTTTCAAGTTTTCCACTCAACTGTAGCACTCCATGTTTCATTTTGTTTTCTGTGAAAACTGGCTTCTTAAACATGTCCCCAAATGCTCTCTCAGGAACACAATTATAAGGAACTATACTGTTGTTTTTGTTAAGTGCCTTCTGGTCAGTATCTGACTCATAGAGACCCTATGCACAACTGGCAAAACAATATTGTCAGTGTTTCTCTGCTATTCATAGGGTTTTCAATGGCTGATTTTTGAGAGTGGTTTGCTGGGTCCTTCTCCCAAGCCTACAGCACCTGGTGTTCCCAGGCGGTCTCCCATCCAAGTACTAACCAGGCCCGACCCTCCTTAGCTTGATGGGATCAGACACCGCAGGCAGGGCTATGGCTGCAAGCTCATAACGAACCATATATCATAATGATGTTAATTTATTAAGTAATTTTAATTAGATTGTTTTTGTTATTTAAGTTTTATATAATGGGTTTTTTATCTTCTTTCAATGACAATAAGAGGGATCCATTGTCGAATAGATGGAAAATATATTAAAAATAATTTGAAACCATGTACAATTTTACAAAACACAAATGTGGATAACATATTTTGATATAATAGCTGCAGTTTTTTTTTTTTTTTTTTTTTTTTTTGGCAGTACTGGGGGTTGAACCCAGGGTCTTGCACCTGCATGCTTTGCAAGTACTGGACCACTGAGCTGTGCCCCTAGCCCATTTTCTTTTTTTTACTTTTTGAGACATGGTCTCGCTAAGTTATGCAGACTACCTCTGGTCTCAAACTTGCGATTCTCCCGCCTCCATCTCCCCAGCTGCTGGGATTATAGGCATGCCCCACCGCGCCCGCCTGCAAGTGATTCTTGAAACAGTTTTCTTCAATTAAGGATGACAAAGTCTACCTGCCATGAGTTTTAAAGATGCATATGCATCACAATTCAATTTTCATGGTATTTTAGTCCATTTTCTGTTGCTATAACTGAATATCTGAGACTGGTTAATTTATTTAAAAAATGTACTTTTTACAATTCTGGAGTCTAGGAAGTCCAACATTCAGAGACCACATCTTGTCAGGCCTTTCTTGGTGGTGAGTCTCTCTGCAGAGCACTGAGGCAGTGCAGGACATTACATGGCAAAGGAGCTCAAAAGAGATGGCCACACTGGCTTTTATAAAAGACTCAATCTCGTAATAAACAACCCACTCCCTCAACCCATGAATATATTAATTTACTCATGAGAAAAGATCTCCCATGATCTACTCATCTGCCAAGGGTCTCACCTACAAGTACTATTAACATATAGCTCTGAGGATTACTTTTCCAACACAAAAATTCTGAGGACAAACATTCAAACCATGTTGGTGTTGTTGTTAGGTGCCATCAAGTCGTATCTGACTCATAGAGACCCTCATAGGGTTTTCAGTGGCAGATTGTTTCAGGATTGCCTCAGGAGTGGATTGCCATGTCCTTCTCCCATTTTTGTGGTTCTGGAAATCAAACCCAGGACCTCAGAGACCATAGAGCAGCGCTCTACCAAATGAGCTAAATCCCAGCCCATTCAAACCACAGCCATTGGAAATTAAAGTAGAGCATATCACTCTATTCAATTTTTTTGTGGAAGCTAATTATGGTTTGTTAGTCATTCCTCTATCATAGTGTCTGAAAATGTAAATTTGTAGCCATTATTAACAAAATGTTTGAATAAAAATGTAGCAGCTATTATTGTATGTAATCATCATGTGTATAAGGGCCTTTCTTGTACAGTATCAAAGAGCTTCTATTAAGAAACAAAGTTCAATGCTGGGAATGTAGATCAGTAGTAGGGTGCTTGCCTAGCATACATAAAATCATGGATTCTATCTCTACCACTGCCCAAAAAAAATCAAAGTTGGAACAAATAGTTTTTTTCTGTCTTTAAAAATCACAATAGCATGACAAAGTGAAACCTATCAATCACTATATAAACATATTTAGAATGGGGACAGGAGAGGGGAAAGGAATAGATTCAGAAGAATTTGTGATTAAGTTAGGAAATGAAAGGAAGTTTGCATTTAAATGCTTGCAGAAATGATATAAAATTGAGAAGGGAGCCATTTCACTTTACAGAATCCTTCAGAAACTCAGTGTTCAAGGCCAGGTATCAAAAAAGGTAGGATCAAGGGGTGGAGATTAATTAGGAAGATTATTGCAAAGGCTGAAAAATGGCAACCCAAGGATTATAAACTTCCTCTTTACTTTTCTCTTTCCCCTCAGGAGGTCAAAGGTTTATTCCTTGTTAAAAATAAACTGGAGAAATCTGCTGCCTTGGCTCACATGTATAATTCCAGTGATTTGGGAAGCTGAGGCAAGAGGATTGTGAGTTTGAGGCCATAGGCAGCCCATGCAAGTTAGTGAGACCCTGCCTCAAAATAAAAAATGAAAAAGGGGCTGGGGTGCAATTCAGTGGTAGAGTGGTAGAGCATGTGCTAGGATCTGGATTAAAGTCCTCAGTACTGCTAAGTAAATAAATAAATGAATGAATGAATAAATGAATAAATAAATAAATAAAAATAAAATGAAGAAGTATCAGACTTAGAGACATGAAGCAAACAAAATCTTGGAATTAAGTACATTATTGAAAGCAAGCATAATGAAGTCCTTTATGAAGTACCTACAGCAATGTCTTCTCACTTCCTCCACTTTCGTTTCCCACTGTCAGAAAACCAATGTAGCCAGCAGCCAGCACCCCAGGCTTGTGAGTAAAAGGGTTCTTCCTGGGGCAAGTGGAGACACCAGAAAAATGACCTATACAAAGGACAGAATGAATCCCACTTCCCAAATACTTGATTTCCTCTTTTATTTCTCGCTTTCTTTCATGTTGTTGTTGTTGTTAGGTGTGGTCAAGTTGAGTCCGACTCATAGCGACCCTCATAGGGTTTTCAATGGCTGACTGTTTTGGGATTGCCTTGGGAGTGGGTTGCCACATCCTTCTCCCATTTTGCAGTGCTGTCAGTCGAACTCAGGACCTCAGAGACTGCAGAGTGGCGCTCTACCAACTAAGCTAAATCCCAGCCCTTCTTTAATGCTGTTGTTGTTGTTAGGTGCCGTTGAGTCGGTATCCAAATCATAGCGACCCTCATAGGGTTTTCAATGGCTGACTGTTTCGGGATTGCCTTGGGAGTGGGTTGCCACGTCCTTCTCCCATTTTGCGGTGCTGGGAATCAAACTCTGGACCTCAGAGACTGCAGAGTAACGCTCTACCAACTGAGCTAACTCCCAGCCCTAATTTAGATAATAGAAGAAAGAAAAACTTAAAATAATTGTCATGGATGTCTTTAGACAAATAAGAATTTGCATTCATAAAGCAAGAATATGGTGTGATTAGCAACAGGGGAGATTAAATATCTTTTAACATTTTAAATATGTGAAAACTCATATAAAAGTAAATGGAAGATTGAAACATAAAGCTGAGGGCATTTCCCAAACAGTGGAATAAAAGAACAAAGGAACAGAATACATGGAAAAAATAAAGAAATTAGATAATCAAGTAAGGGAATCATATGTGCTAAATATTGACATTATAGAGAGTGAATGGAAAAGGAAAAGTTATTTTAAAAGTACAAGAATATTGCCTAGAATTGAAGGATACATATACAAACATTTACATAACTTAATGATAGTGTGGGCTGGAGTTTAGCTCATTTGGCAGAGTGCCTCCTCTTCACTCTTTGAGGACCCCAGCTTGATGTCCAGCACTTCAAAAATAGGAGAAAGTTGTGGCAATCAACAAGCCATTGAAAACCCTATGAGGGTGGCAACAACAAAATGATAATGCACTGCAAGGAATAATTTAGGACCCACACAAAGGAACTTCATTGTTAAATTTCAGAACATTTTGGTTAACCTGAAGAGGCTAAAATCTTCCAGGGAAAATAAATACATTTTCACACATACACAGGTTTAAAAACTTCTATGCCATGCTCCCTTTCTATTAAAGAACTGCTTCATAAATATGAAGGGATAATCAAAGGAAAAGAAAGCTCATATTTGGAAAAGGGACTATGGCATAGGAAACTGAAAAAGGGAGTGCAGTTGTAATAGCTATTTTGCAGTCCCTGAAAGCAGTCACTACAAATAGGACAAATACTGCCAGAAGAAAGTATTCTAAAAAAATTAACTGGTGATATGTATGTTTGAACATTTGCAATAAAGTATTATTTGATATTTGGTAAACTTTTAGCCTTTAGAAAAAAATTAAAATGAATCATTCACAACATCACAAAGCGAACAATTCATAATTTGAATTATTGTATGTTGAAGACTACCCGAAGACTATTCCCAAAATTCCTTCAAAACTAGAAAGTAGGAATAAAGATATTTCCAATCTTCTAGAAAATAGATGTTTTTATTGCAACAAAATCAGAATACTTAATAATTCAAGTTAATACAATACAGATAAATATTGAGAAAAAAGAACTAGTTTGCTTTCTTCTAGTCATCAGTACTATATTAGAAGCTTATATTTCTATCTGGCTATGATTTTACAAAGCTTATCCAGGTTTGGAAGTCTGAGACAGAGTGAAGCTGCTTTGCACAGGCAGAATTTCTGTTTCCTAAGTGAAAGAATCAGCCACCGAAATCCTTATGAGGGTCACTATGAGTCGGACTCTGTTTGATGGCATCTAACAAGTGAAGCTTCCACACTGTTTTTAAGGTCTTTTTACTGATTAATACATCAAGGCCACACAAATTATGAAGATTAATCTTCCCAATTTAAATCAACTAAGTGTGGACTTTATTTCACCTCTAGGCTGCATTTACTGAATACCCAAATTAGTGTTTATTTGAATAATTATCAACAATGGGCTAGCCATGTTGACATATAAATATAACATTGAGGTAACTTAAAACTTTGGTCCAACTCTAAATTTAGTCAACAAATGGAAAGGTGTTAGATACCGAGATAATTTCTAAACTATAACATTTGAAACATTAATTACTAAACATACTTAAAGACAAGTATATACATGTTATGCATGTTACACATATAGTACAAAGAGGCTATATATATACACACATATATATGTACATATATATGTATGTATGTATATATATGTATGCATGTATGTACATATATATATATATATATGTACATATATATATATATATATATGTATATGTACGGCCTGCAGCCATAGCACTGTTGTGATTGATCCCATCAGATCTCAGGAGCTAAGCTAAGCAAGGTCGGGCCTGGTTGGTACTTGGATGGGAGACCACCTGGGAACACCAGGTCCTGTAGGCTTGGGAGAAGGACTCAACCCACTCCCAAAAAGCGATCTGCCATTGAAAGCCCTATGAATAGGAGAGAAGCAGTAACAATACTGATTTGCCTGTTGTGCATAAGGTCGCTATGAGTTGGAAATGGACTCCATGGCACCCAACAACAATATATATATATATATGTGTGTGTGTGTGTGTGTGTGTGTGTGTGTGTGTGTGTGTTTACACTAATGTGCAAGTTCATTTTTGTCATTTTGAGAAGTTACATGGTAAGGTTTTTCTTTGTTATTGTTATAAAACAGGGCAATAGTTTCTCCCCCAAAAATGATTACTGCAAAATGAGAAAAGTATAAAAGTAACAGGTGGAAATGGAGAGGGAATTTTACTTGTCATGGTCAGAACTGGGTAAGATTTGATTTGTTTACACACTAAATTTTTAAAATTTTATTTAGGGACAAAAAACATAATAATTTAGTTTTTTCTGTTAAAATAACAAAATTTTTTATAGATTATTGGCTCTTATTGGAATGTCATATCTTAGATGAACCTGCCTAAGTACCAAAGACTGAGTTTTTATCCCTTCTTCTGTTGATACTTAGGTTGATTATATAATTTGGTTTTGGTGACTAGTGCTACAATCAACATGGCAGTGCAGATGCTTTTTTGACGTGTTGATTTCATTTCCTTTGGATATATGCTGAATAGTGGGATTACTGGATTATATGGTAGTTACAGTTTTAAGTTTTTTGAGGAACCTCCTCACTGCTGTCCATACTGGCTGTACTAACTTACATTACCACCAATAGTGTAAAAAAATGCTCAGTATCACTAATCATCATTAAAATACAAGTCAAAACCACAATGACAATTCACCTAACATCGGGTTCAATGGCTGCTATCAAAAATGACAAAAGATATCAAGTTCTTGTGAGAATGTGGAGAAAAGGGACCACTTACACGCTATTTACTGTGTATAGATACATTCCTAATTTATTATGGTTAATTTTGTACCCTGAATTTTTACTGAATTCCCTATTTCTGTTTCTTGGAGGAATCTTTAGAGTTTCATATATATAAGATTATGTCATATGCAAGCAGAGATAATTTTACTTTTTGTTTTCCAATATGGATGCCTTTTAAATTATGTATAACTTTCCTAATTGCCATGGCCAAGACTTCCAATACCATGTTGAATAGAAGTGAAATGTGCAGGCATTTATCTTTTTTCTTATTTTAGAGAAAAAGCTCTTGACTTTTCACTATTATTACATTGAGTTATATTCTTCCTACACATCATTTGTTGAGAGTTTTACCATGAAAAGATGTTAAATTTCATCAAAATCTTTTTATGCAATGATTGAGATGATTATGTGATGTTATCCTTAATTTTGTTAAAGTGATGTTTACATATACAAAATATATTTACCTTTTTAAAATATTGTCTTTTATGTTTAGGTATGTTGCAATCTTTACTGGTGTTCTTTATTTCTTCACATGTATTTGCCTTACTGTCTAGTGTTCCTTAATTTTATCCTGACAGACTTGTTTTAGCAATTCTTACACTGCAAGCCTATTAGTGACAAATATTGTTTTATTTGTGTGGGAGTGTTTACATATCTTATATATTTTAAGAACATTTTTCACACTTTGTATTACTCTACATAAAAACCAATAAATCATGATTTAAATATAGAACTTCCTTCTTTATTTAAAAAGAAAAGTCATCACATGTGTTTATGTTTTGCAGGTTTGAGGAGTCAGAATTGCTTTGTGGTACACTATTAAGGATGCGATTTGCAAAAGAATGGGCTCTGTATTTTGGATTCTATTGTAGTCTTTCCTAGGATGTAGACTTCACTGCTGATTAAACGTAACTTGGCCTAAAGTAGAAAAGAAGAAGAAGGACAAGGAGGTAAGGGAGAAAGAGGAAGAGGAGGAGGAGGGGGAGAAAAAAAGTAAAAGAAACATAGTTGAGGGAAATAAACTCCACTTGGGGCAATAAATTATGAGTACTACACATAGATCTTTGTAAATTATAAATGTCTCTTCTCAGACTCCTCTTTCTGACATCTTTTACCACTATTCAGTTTACATGAAAGCTTTTTTTTTCTTGTTAACTGCAGAAGTGACCAAACATTTCAATATTATTAAGGAAAAAATGGAGCCAAACAATAAATAGTAGTAGCATGTACCATCATATTTTCCCTTCCTTTCCCCACCAAAACTCTTTGTAAGTGAATAGATGTGTTGCCTCATTGCCTCATTTGATTCAATATGGCATTTGATCATCTGAAGTGCCTAAAATTTCCTCTTCTAATAAAAATGTCACATTGCATCATATGAATCTATAGTCTAAAAAACGAAAGCCTCGTCTTTATTTCCATTTGGCTAAATGTCTTGAGAATTTCCTCACTTACATTTTGCGTAAATGAATATTATACCATTGTAGTAGACTATAAGTTACTGAATGTGTAAAACATTTTTACATTTTAATGGAAATGTATTGCTATATTTCACTTGCATTAAATTCAATTGTATCATAGAATTGACCTGATCTGTTGAGAAGATCAGTCTCCAGTATTGATGTCCTTTTAGAATTTTACAGCTCCTTCATATTA
>VMDO01025768.1:15726-27837 GCA_007922755.1 Pedetes capensis | reverse complement strand
CTCTGCTTTCAGCTAATATCCACCTGACATCAGCAATGATGTCCCTAGTTCCCCGCCCTCTTCTGAATCCCGCTTGATTTTCTGGTAATTCCCTGTCTATATACTGCTGCAGTCGCTTCTGAATGATCTTTAGTAGAATTTTGCTGGTGTGCGATATTAATGATATTGTCCGATAGTTTGCACATTCAGTTGGATCCCCTTTTTTGGGAATAGGCACAAATATGGATCTCTTCCAGTCAGTTGGCTAAGTAGCTGTTTTCCAAATCTGTTGGCATAAACATGTTAACACCTCCAGTGCTGCATCTGTTTGTTGAAACATCTCTATTGGTATCCCATCAATTTGGGCATGGTATAATGATTGGTTAAAGCTCAACTGCTGTGATTGGCTGAGACTCAGTTGCTTGGATACAGGTTAGGTCAGGTTATAATTTGTTTACGTATCAAACTAGGGTATAGTTCACAAAGTACAGAGTGTGCTTTGGGTGAAACTTTCCACTCAACTACAGATTCAAAGTTAGGCTAAACTTATTTAACAGGCAAATGCAACCACTAAAATAATAAAGCATTAAACGTAATAAAACTGAATCATGAAAGATTCCATTAATCTAAATTGACCCTAGTAATTCAAAAGAGAGAAAGAGGAAAAAGGGGATAAAGAACAAATAGAACAAACAGAAAACAAATACTAAGATGACAGAATTAAAGCTAGCCATGACATGTACTAAGATTACATATAAATAGTCTGTTACAATTTGGATATGAAGTGTCCTCCAAAAGTCTCACGTGATGAAGGCTTTGTTCCTGATGCAATGTTCAGAGGCCGGGAGTTGGGAAAGAGATTGGATCATAAGGGCTCTGACCTAATTTATGGATTAACCCATCAATGAGTTCATAGCTTAATGGCTGTTAAGGAGATAGGGCCTAGATGGGTTAAGTGGGCAGTCAGTGTGGCTGTGACTCTGAAGGATGTATCTTGTCCCGTAATCCCTCCTTTCTCTCTTTCTCTTTGTTTCCTGGCTGCCACAAGGTGAGCAGCCTCTGCCACAGGCTCCTACCATCATGATGTTCTGTCTCACGATAACCTAAAAGTAATAGAGCCAGACAACAATGGATTGAAAACTCTGAAGCCGTGAGCCAAAATAAATCTTTCCTCCTATAAACTGTTTCTCTCAGATATTTGTCACAGAGATGAAAAATTGAATAACAGATAATCCAAATAACCCAACTAAAAGACATAGACTGTTAGACTAAATTAAAAAAAAATAAAATCCAAGACCTAACTTGATGCTGCATGCAACAAATGTATTTTAAGTATATAGGCCAAAGTAGGTTAAAAGTGAGAGTTTTGATAAGAATATACCATGCCAACACTAGTCAAAAGGAAGTTGGAGGCTGGGGATGGTGGTTGCAGAGCTGGAATCTTAGCACTTGGGAGGTGGAGCCAAGAGGGACATGAGAGCCAGTGATACAAAGTGAAGTGAATTTGAGGCCAGCCTGGGCTACAAAGCAAAAAAACAAAACAAAACAAAACAAAAACCAAACAAGAAAAAATCTTAGAATGGCTGAGGATTTGGTTCTAGGCTAAAAAGTTACATTTCATAGCTCCACCTCCCACTTTCTCCCATGTGCCTGGCCACTAGGTAATCTCCATGAACTCTCATGGAAAGCTTCCCTCCCTACCACACACTCATGCTCAGCCAGTGCATTGCAATATCTGGAGAGAGACTCTGCTCCCCACTCCTGTTTCTGTGTTCTTCCTCATATCTACATTCTTAGGCATCTCCATTTATAGGGTTTTTCTCAAGTTTCTCAGTGAGACGACCTTTCTAAGGCCTTGAAGACATTTTTCTCCATTTTAATGCAGTGTTCAGTATTTTTCCATTCTTGGCCCCCACTCTCCACCTTTATCCCACTCCTTACTATTCCCCTACCCCCAGCACAGGATCCATAAAATAGAAATAGAGAGAACCTTTTGTTTGGCATTCCTTCTCCCTAGGCAGGGAGACAGTGCCTTGTCTATGCTAAAACATGGGTGGGGAGGTGGGACACTATGGAAACTGGCACATTTCTCTGTTTTGCCTCTTGCTTATACTACTGCAGTAAATGAAAAGAAAGTGATTGTTACTTTCACATTGGCTAGTTTTAATTGACCACCTCTACCCTTTCCCTAATTGACATTTATACATAACTCTATGACAGCAGAATACACACTATTTTCAAGTACACATGAATTTACAAAGACAGACTGTTTGGATTTTTTCCCAGGAATGCAGGATGATTTAGCATTGAAAATAAATCATAATCATAATAATCTCTATTTTAACAAGAAAGAAAAGCCATATGACCTTCTCAATAGATACAGAAAAAGCATTTGGCAAAAATCTAAGACATATTGTTGATAAAAACTGTCAGCAAAGAAGGAAATTTCTTCAGCATAGAAAATTTCCTCAGAAATGATTAAAAAATCTATAAAACCTATGACTAACATCAGACTCATGAGGAATCTGTATGTGAACCAGGAGGCAGTTGTTCCACTAGAACAAAGAAACACTGCCTGGTTTAAAGTTGAGAAAGGTGTGCATCAGGGTTGTATCCTTTCACCATCTCTCTTCAATTTCTATGCTGAACAAATAATCCAACAAACTGGACTTTATGAGGAAGAATGCAGTATCAGGATTGGAGGAAAACTCATTAACCACCTGTGTTATGCAGATGACACAACTCTGCTTGCTAAAAATGAAGAGGATTTAAAGGATTTAAAGGATTTAAATGAAGATCAAAGATCATAGCCTTCAGTATGGATTGTGACTGAACAACAAAATAAAAGTCCTTACAACTGGGTCAGTATGCAACTTCATGATAAATGGAGAAAAGATTGAGGTTGTCCATGGTGTTGCTTTGCTTGGCTCTATAATCAGCACCCATGGAAGCAGGAGTCAAGAAATCAAAAGACTCATTGCTCTGGGAAAAGCTGTGGCAAAAGATCTCTTTAGAATATTGAAAAGTAAAGATGTCACATTGAAGACGAAGGTGTGCCTGACTTATGCCATGGTGTTTTCAGTCACATCATATGGTTGTGAAAGCTGGACACTGAACAAGGGAGACGGGAGAAGAATTGATGCTTTTGAATTATGGAGCTGGAGATGAATATTGAATATACCATGGCCTGCCAAAAGAACCAACAGATCTGTCCTAGAAGTGCAACCAGTGTGTTCCTTGGAAGCAAAGATGGCTAGATTGTGTCTTACATATTTTGGACATGTAGTCAGGAGAGACCAATCCCTGGAGAAAGACAGAATGTTTGGGAGTGTGCCAGGTCAGAGAAAAAAAGGAAAACCCTCCACTAGATGGATTGACACAGTGTCTGCAACAATGAGCTTAAACATAAATAAGATCGTGTGCCTGGCACCGAATTGGGAAGTGTTTCGATCTGCTGTACATAGGTTCGTTATGAGTCGGATTCAACTCAATGGCACCTAACAACATCAGACTTAATGGTAAAAGGCTAAATGCTTTCCCTCTGTGATCAGGAGCAAGATAAAGATGTCTGGTATTTGCTATCTATATTTAACCTTGTCCTGGATGTTCTGGCATATGCAATCAAACAGGAAGTAAAAAGAATCCACAATGGAAAAGAAGTAAAATTATCTTTATACATAGCTCCTGTGATCATCTACCATCCATTCTTTAATCTCATCTGCACCGTTTCAACAGTTTTAGAGGATTAAAAAATCAGATGTAGATTAAAACTGCATGCAGATTGGATTTGGGCCAGAGCCTCTGAACCCACCTCTCAACCTTGAATCCAGTCCACTTGGGATTCTAATCCAAATCTGATTTTGCAGCTCTCTAAATCTGTTCAATGAGTGCTTATTAGATTTAAAAATATGTGGTACTTAGAAAGTCTAACCGAATCCATGAAGTGAAGTTAGTAAAAGTAATTGGCCAATATAAAAATCCAGTTGTATTTCTACCTACTAGCAAAGAACAATCAGAAATTGAAACCTTTAAAACATACCATTTAAAATATAAGAGAACTATCTCAAAAAGAAACAAAGAAAACAATCCCATAATAGCAGCAATGGAGACTCCAGCCACTCTATGTCTGGCTGCTTAGCCAAATCAAGAAAAAAACAACACAAAATATATAAAATGGAAAAATGGGTTTACTTAGAGTTTTGGTCAAAACTAGGGAGAAAGCTGGGTACAGTGGTGCATGCCTGTAATCCCAGGGGCTTGGAAGGCCTCTGGAGACAGGAGGATTGCAAGTTCGAGGCCAGAGGCAGTCTGTGTAATATGGCGAGACCCTGTCTCAAAAAGTAAAAAATGGGCTGAGGGTGCAGCTCAGTGGTCCAGCACTTACAGAGCATGCAACAGCGAGGCCCTGGGTTCAACCCTCAGTATCACAGAAAACAAAACAACAACAACAAAAAAACATAAACTAGGGAGAAGGCCATTCTCCATCTGTCTCAGCCTTCCCCACAGTAAAGTTACAATAAAAAGAACAGAACAAAAGCCAGGAAATAAGCATATATAGATTTAGCTGCTGTTGGTAGGTACCATCAAGTTTGTGTCCAACTCATATCGACCCTATATACAACAGGTGAAACAGTATTGTTAGTGTTTCTCTGCTATTCATAGGGTTTTCGATGGGTGATTGTTTTTTGGAAGTGGGTTGCTGGGTCTTTCTCCCAAGCCTACAGCACCTGGTGTTCCCAGGCAGTCTCCTATCCGAGTACTAACCAGGTATGACCCTTCTCTGACAAGATTGGATGCCACAGTGGTATGGCTGCAGGTAGATTTAACAGTTGGCTTCAGTTACTGGAGCTGAGAGGTAAGTAACTCCTGAGGCAGAGACCAGGGCTTCTGAGGGCCTGCCATCTCTACTCCTAGCATGGTATGTCATGTAGTGGGGCTGGGACAAAAAAGGTAGTTAAAAAAAAATTCTTAATATCAAGGGAGCTAAAAAACAAAAACAAAAACAAAAACAAAACAAAATAAAACCTAGCAATAAGTTTAACCACAGAGGTTTGTGAACTGAAGTTCCCTGAAGAAGCCATATCTGTGCTGTAGATTCTGCAGAATCAATTGACCGATTAGAATTTTGGGATTATGGACAGATGGAATGATGCAGAAAGAGAGCCAAAATTATCTTGAGGTATCTTTTGTCTCCTTAATAGTCATTTATTACCAACCTCTGTATCTGACCTAACATCATTGTGACTATTAGGTAAAATCTTTGGAATTTATTACTTAGATCACCAGCTTCCATGAACTCTAAAGCTAAGAAAGTTATAAAACATCTGAAATCTGTAGAAGAGGTTTCACTGCTTTGCTGTAACTCACCCATCTGATGTCCTGACCAATGTACTGATTTAGTAAATGTATTGATTTATGACTTTCTTTTGTTCTGTGATTATAAAAGTTCATGTAACCTCTTCCACAGTGAAACATGTCATTCAGTGCTACCTGAATCTGTGTTCCTGGGTCATGGTCACTCATGATGGGTTCAAAATAAACTATATCTTATTCCCTTTGGAGCAAGAGCTATGTTTTGCATCAATAGGTTAAATATATGTAGACTGAAAGAAACTAAAGAGGACACAGATAAATGGAAAGACTTAATCACATGCTCCTGGACTACAAGAATTAATATTGTGAAAATGTCCATAGTGCCCAAAGTGCTCGACAGATTTAATGCAATCCCTCTCAAAATTCCAATGGCATTCTTCACAGAAAAAAAGAAAACCTAAAATTCATATGGAATCACAAAAGATCCAAAGTAGCCAAAGCAATCTTGAGAAAGAACAAAGCTGGACGTGTCAACTTTGTGATTTCAAACCATTACAAAGCTACAGTAATAAAAACAGTATGGAACTGGCATAAAAACAGATACATAGACCAATGGGACAGAATTGAAAGCCCGGGGTGGGGGGAAGCCTGCATGTATTGACAACTGATATTTGACAAGGGTGTCAAAATACACAATGTGGAAAGAATGGTCACTTCAATCAACGGTGTTGTGAAAAAAGCCTATCCACATCCGAAAGAATGAAATTGGCCAGGTATGGTGGTACATACTTATAATCCCAGCATTTAAGAGGCTTAAGGAGGAAGATTGGGAGTTCGAGTTTAGTCTGGTCTAATAGTGCAGGAATCCCCAACCCCTGGGCTGCAGACCAGGACCAGTTCACGGCCTGTTAGGAGCTGGGCCTCACAGCAGGAGGTAAGTGGTGAGTAAGCTTGTACATATATATGGAAATATTTTAAAAGTTATTAAAGTTGATGGCTGAAGGGCAGTCATTTCTAATTATATATACATATCTAAATGATTATTCATCCATAAAGAGGAGGAAATCTTGCCACTTACGACAACATGGTTGAACTTAGAAGATATTTGGAAAGATATTATGCTAAGTGAAATTAGCCAGACACAGAAAGACAAATGCTTATATGATCTTACTTATATGTGGAAACTAAAAAATCAAACTCATTGAAAGAGAAGTAGAATGGTTGCTGCTAGGGTGGGAGAGAAGGGGAATTTTTGACCAAACAGTACAAACTTTTAGTTATATGACAAGTTCTGAGAACCTAATAAACATCATGAGTGCTGATGGATGTGGTAATTCATTCAATTATGGTCATCATTACACAATGTATATGTATCGTTCACCAGATTATCACATTATACACCTTGAGTACATACAACATTTAGTAGTCAATTAAATGTTTTAAAATAAAAATTTTAAAATAGAAAATAAAAAATAACAAGTGAATTAAATAAGAGTCTGAAAAAAGAAAGGTCAGCTAAGATTTTGCTTGTAGTTAGAGAAGAAATGGAGCCAAAGAGGCAAAAATTCCCTTGCTCAAGTAAATAACATTGAAAAACTGGAATCAACTCAAATGTCTGTGGCAATCCAGTAGTTCAAATACTATGCAAGTATGTAAAAAAAAAACCTTGTAAAAATGGTCTAATGCTGAGTAAAGATTGAAAATTATGCCTACAACTATGGATGACAACTTTTCTTCTCACTATTGAAACTGGATTTGAGCAGTAACTATTAAACAATGAGAGGAAGTCTTTTGAAAGTTATATATCTTAAATTGATGCCTCAATGCTAGTCCCTCCTAATTGTTTTTTTTCTATAATGATTCAAGCCATAGCACCCTAGCATCCAATCCCAACTGACCTAGGAAGCTAAGCAGGGTCGGGCCTGGTTAGTACCTGGATAGGAGACCGCCTGGGAACACCAGGTGCTGTAGGCTTGGGAGAAGGACCTGGCAACCCCCTCCCAAAAATCAATCTGCCATTGAAAACTCTATGAACAGCAGATAAGCACTGACAATAGTGTTTCCTCTGTTGTACAGAGGGTCGCTATGAGTCGGATACCGACTTGACGGCACCTAACAACAACAACAACAACATTTGGTGAACATCTTTCCTATGCACTCATTAATCAAATTATTAAATTAATTAATTAAATAATTAATTAATTAAATTATTAAATGCACAGGAATTGCACTCCAAATGCTATTTTTCAACTTTCTTCCTCAGCAGCAGTATATAGTAGATCTCCTGAGATATTCATATACATCTTTTTCCTTTTAACCTGTTAGCTGTTATTATCATTATTATACGCTTTGACCTGTCATATAAATCTGCAAAATCTAACTCACACCACCGGTTTCATTTCTACCTATCTTATAGGTACAGTTTCTTATTCCAGGGTGGAAAGAATCTTGACCTTGGAATTGAAAAGGTCACAGTTCTATTGCTGATCCTGTTCTGACTCTGGCCATCAATTTTCCTCTTCTATAAAATAAGGCTAGATTTTTCCTGTCTGACTTCTTTTTTTAATAAAGGAGCCTCAGGGTCTTCACACTGACTGTTCCTTCTGCCAGAGAATATGTTCAGAACAGTGCAGACAACAAACCACTCCTTGACCCCCAGGAATCTGCAGGCCAGTAGGGGAGATAAATAAGAAAAAAAGCAACTTACAAAACATGACATCAAGAGCTACCTCTGTCCTTATATACCAATGGTCTATTTTCAACCAGGCATCCAGAATGGCTCTTTAAATATGTGAACCAAATCATCTCCCTACTCTATTCAAAACATTCTAGTGGCTATGAATTCATTCAGAGTAGAAGCCAAGGTCCTCACTATGACTGACCTACGAGTGCCTGTGTGATCTGGCTATTGATTATCCATATTTCCTCATCTCCTCTTCCCTTTATCCCTCTCTGGTCACACTGACCACTTTGCTATTCCTGAAAACCAGCAGGCACTTTCCCTCGGGGCCTGTGCACTGGCTGTCTTCACTGTCTAGCATGCTTTTCTCCAAGATAGCCATGGGGTTTCCTTCCTGATATCTTGGCTCAATTGCAGCTTTCTGAGTAAGTTCTCTTCTGACCTTCCTATTTAAAATTAAAACCCCATTCTGCTGTAGTATTCTGTAGCTCCCTTACCATTCTGCTCTGCTCTCACTACCTAACCCACTAGGGATATACTTCACTTTTCATCCTGCTGTCTTTCTTTGTGACTAGAACACAAGCTCTATGAGGGCAGGAATTTTTGTCTGCTTTGCTTGCTATTTCCACTGTACTTAAAACAACAGATGTCTAAATGTTTATGGCATTAATTGGATAGAGCCGAATAGAGAGTGGGAGATGAGAGGGCTGCCTCATCACACAATTCTAGCAGGCGCCTTTCACCCTCAAGTCCATGTGAATTGCACCTACTGGAACTGTGCAGTACACAAGCTGCACAATTGCATATGGGGGCTCTAAGAACAACCACAGAATTACTTTGAGTATAAGTTATTAAATGAAGCTTTTTTCTTCTAATAACAAAAACATACAACACATACAGAAGAAAATATCATCCCAAATCCTTTATCCTAGTGATAACATCTCCATTATCATTTGCTAAATATCCTTCTAAGCACTTCTCCATTGATTTTTTCTCATATGAATATTCATTTACATCATATTATTTGTGACTATTCCCAAGAAAGGAGACCCAACTGAATCAAATGATATTAATATCATGCACAAGAAAAATTTTGCTAAAAATCATTCAAAAGCTACTGGAGCAGTATATAGACAGAGAACTGCTGGAAAACCAAGCTGGATTCAGAAGAGGGCGTGGAACCAGGGACATCATTGCTGATGTCAGATGGATATTAGCCAAAAGCAGAGAATGCAAGAAAGATGTCAATCTATGCTTTATCGACTATGCCAAGGAATTTGACTGTGTGGATCATAACAAATTATGGATAACACTATGAAGAATGGGAACACCGGAGCACTTAAATGTACTCATGAGGAATCTGTACATGGACCAGGAGGAAGTTGTTTGAACAAAACAAAGAACTACTACCTGGTTTAAAGTCATGAGAGGCATGTGTCAGGGCTGTATCCCTTCATTGTACCTTTTCAGTCTCTATGTTGAGCAAATAATTCAAGAAGCTGGACTTTATCAAGAACATGGCATCATGATTGGAGGAAGACTCATTAACAACCTGTGTTATGCAGATGACACAACTCTGCTTGCTGAAAGTGAAGGGGATTTGAAACATTTACTGATAAAGATCAAAGAACACAGCCTTCAGCATGGATTGTACCTCAACATCAAGAAAACAAAAATACTCACAATTAGGTCAGTAAACAACTTAATGATAAATGGAAAAAAAATTGAGGTTGTCCAAGATTTTGTTTTACTTGGTTTTACAATCAACACACATGGAAGCAGCAGTCAAGAAATCAAAAGATGGATTGCTTTGGAAAAGCTGTTGCAAAAGACCTCCTTAAAATGTTGAAAAGTAAAGATGTCACACTGAAGATGAAGGTGCCCCTAACTCATGCCATGGTATTTTCAGTCGCATCATATGCTTGTCAAAGCTGGATGCTGAATAAGGGAGAGAAGAGAATAATTGATGCTTCTGAATTATGGTGCTGCACACAAATACTGAATATACCATGGAATGCAAAAAGAACCAACAGATCTGTCCTAGCAGAAGTGCCATCAGAGTGCTTTTTGGAAGCAAGGATGGCAAGACTGTGTCCTACATATTTTGGACATGTAGTCAGGAGAGACCGATCCCTGGAGAAGGACATGTTTGGCAAGTCAATGAAAAAAAGGAAGGACCTCAACTGGATGGATTGACAGTGTCTAAAACAATGGGGTTAAACATAAAAAAGACCATGTGCTTGGCACAGAACCAAGGAGTGTTTTGCTCTATTGTACACAGAGTCACTGTATGAGGTGGACTCCACTTGACAACACCTAATAACAAATACATACACTATGAAGTTTTATTCAGCCATAAAGAAGGCATTTGTTGGCAAACAGATGGAACTAGAGATCATTTTAAGTGAAACAAGCCAGGCTGAGAAACACAAACATCATGTTTTTTCTCATATGTGGATATTATATTTCAATACATATTCAATATTAAAGTATATAGGTCATGAAAGTAGAAGGGGGCCCATGTAGGGTGAGAAAATGGACTAAAGAGAAGGAGGAGGGGGTAATAAGAAAGGCTAATGGGTGAAAGGAAGAGAAACATCATGTTTTGTCCTTAAGGCAAAATCTGGATACATATACATAGATATACAAGTATATATGTATGTATTTATGAATATATGTATATATGCATGTATATATACATACATATACACATACCTACCTACCTACATACATACATACATAAAGAAGATATGCAAGTAGAAGGGGGACCATAGATAGGGACAAAGGGGATTGGGGTGGGTCATGATAGGGTCATGGGGGATGTGAATATGAGCAATGTACAATGTATGGAAATGTCATAAGGAAACCCATTAAGGTGTACACCAACTACAAAATTACTAATAAAAACATGAAAATGTACCTACCACAGGACCCAGCATTGGTGTTTATCCAAATGAAATAAAAGCATATGTACACACCAAGATTTGTATATGAACATCCATAGCAACTTTTTTTGCAATAATCAAACAATGGAAACCATTCAAATGTCTATCAGTAGAAAAACAGATAAACAAACTGTGGCAAATCCATACTATAAACTACTACTCAGCAAGAAAAAAAGAAAGAAATTACTGATACTTGCAGCAACATGGATAAAAAGTAATGGTGTTGAGTGAACGAAGCCACACACAATGATTGTATTGACATAAAATTCTAGAGAGGGCAAACTAATGTATAGAAACAGAGGCAGATTAGTAGTTGAAGATGGGATGAGGAGTGAATTACAAAGAGGTGTGGAAATGCTTCTTGATTATATGATGGCTCCACAGTTGTATACTTGTGAAAATTAATCAAATCACAACTTAAATGTGTACAGTTTATTCTACACTGATTATATTGCAATAGTTTTTAATTTTTTTAAAGGAAGGAAGAAAGGGAAAGAGGAAAAATGAAACCAAACATGGATGTACATGTGCCTAAATGGCAGCCAAGGCACATAGTTTGTATCTCTGCCTGCCACAGAGAACCATTTTTTGAGTCTAGGCAAGGAAGAGGAACATGGTGCACCCTCAGAGTTGGGAGTCCATTATGTAGGAGAAGCAGACTATGGAGAGGTGGACATTTAGGCTGAGACTTCTCAGAGCACAGAGATGGGCTGTCTCAGATTCCTGGGAAGTGCCTAGTTGGATGGCAGAGTTTTAGCACTTTCTGTTCTGATTCTTTAGAGTAAGCTAAAGTGATTTTAATCTCGTAAGATTCTACAAAAGAAAAGGTGACAAGAACTTTTGGTGGGAGAAAGAATAGTCTCATTAACAAATGGTGCCTGGAAAGCTGTTTGTGGTGGCACATGCCTGTAATCCCTGCAACAGGAGGTCAAGACCAGGGGCAGCCTGTGTAACTTAGTAAGGCTCTGACTCAAAAACAAATAAATAAAAAATAGGTGGGGTAGAATGCTTGCAAAGTATTTCTGAAGTGCTAGGTTTAACCCTCAAATACCAAAAAAAAAAAAAAAAAAAAAAAAAAAAAAAAAAAAAAAAAAAAAAAAAAAAAAAAAAAAAAAAAAAAAAAAAAAAAAAAAAAAAAAAAAAAAAAAAAAAAAAAAAAAAAAAAAAAAAAAAAAAAAAAAAAAAAAAAAAAAA
>VMDO01025768.1:0-15626 GCA_007922755.1 Pedetes capensis | reverse complement strand
CAAACAAAACAATGAGGTTGGACCCACCTCATATCATCTAAAAACTTAACTCAAAATTGATCAATGACCTAAATATAAGAGATAAAACTATAAACATTTTTAGGATAAAACATGGAGGCAAATCTTTATGACTTTGGATTTGGCAATGGATTCTTAGACACAACACTAAAAGCACAAAAGATATGTAAATTAGACCATCAAATTAAAATTTCTTGTGTATAAAGATACATCAAGAAAGAGAAAATCAAACCTATAAAAATGAAAGAAAATAATTCAAAATCATACCTGTGATAAATAAGGATACAGTATGCAGAATATATGTACAAAAAACTAACTCAATAACAAAAAGACAACCTAATTAAAAAATGAGCAAAAGACTAAATAGACATTACTACAAAGAATACATACAAATGGCCAAAGAGATAAAAAGATGCTTGACATTAGAGAAATGAAAGTCAAAACCACAATGAAGTATCATTTCATACCCGCTAGAGTGGCCATCAGGGGCTGGGGTTTAGCTCAGTTGGTAGAGTCCTGCTCTGCACTCTCTGAGTATGCAAATTCGATTCCCAACACTGTAAGCACAGAAGGACATGGCAATCCACTCCCGAAGCAATCCCTATACTATCAGCCATAGAAAACCCTATAAGGGTTGCTATGAGTTGGACCCAATTTTATGGCATCTAAAAACAGCAGCAACAACAGAATGGCTATAGTAAAAAAATAAAAACGAGCTGGGCATGGTGGCGCACGCCTGTAATCCCAGCGGCTGGGGAGGCGGAAGCAGGAGGATTGCAAGTTCGAGACCAGAAGCAGTCTGAGTAACTCAGTGAGACCCTGTCTCAAAAACTAAAAAAATATGGGCTGGGGGTGCAGCTCAGTGGTCTAGCACTTGCAAATCATGCAAGCGTGAGGCCATGGGTTCAACCCCCAGTACCACAAAAATAAATAAATAAATAAATAAAAATAAAACCCACAAATATTGGTGAGAATTTGGAACATGTACATTGCTAGTGTCAATGTGATATGGTGAAACTGCTGTGGAAAAGTTTGGCAGTCCCTCAAATGACTAAACTAGAATTACAATATGACCCAGCAACTATATTCCTAGATATATACCTACTAGACTTAAAAACAGGGACTCAAACTAGTATCTGAACATACATGCTCACAGAATCCCTATTTACAAGTCAAAAGATAGAAATAGATCAAATATTCATCAATAGTATATCCATAAAATGGAATATTATTCAGCCATAAAAAGGGTGAAGTATTGATACATGCTACAATGTTATGCTACATGAACAGAACATCCTAAGTGAAAGAAAACAGATGTAAAAGTTTAGACACTTTCTGATTCATTTATATGAATATTGAGAATAGATAAACCAGAGGCAGAACGTATGTTGGTGGTTGCCAGGGACTGTGGGTATAAGATGAGGAAAAAATGCTTAATGGGCAAGAGATTTTTCTTTGAAATGATGGAAATATCTTATAACTAGATAGAGATGATGGTTGCATCACATTGTGAATGTACTAAATGCTACTCTAAAATGTTTAAAGTTAGTTATGTGAATTTCACCTGAACAAATTGTTGTTAAAAATTCTACAAGGGAAGAAAACTCATTTATTTTTAATAAATGTTCCAAACACCACCAAGATATGTTCTAGGTAAACTGCTACATTTTTGGGCGTTCTAGTTATTCAAGGCCCTCCAAGAAAAAGGAAAGAGAATCATTCTAGAATATACCCAAGACCCTAGCTCAATAAGCTACTTGCCCCTGCCAAAGAAGGTACACAAAACACCACATCCTAGAATACAGCATTCCACCCACTCATTAAATCATGGACAGTCTGTACATTTGTGAGGCTCTGGTCACTGAAATATAAAGGCTAGAAAAAGCATAGGTAGGCTTGAACACAGGCAGGTAGGTAGAGTGGATGGAAGACTAATCACATTGATACGTTGCTCCATTTAGTTTCACAATAACCCTATAAAGTAGGTATTAGAATTACTGTTTCACAGAGAAAGAAACTGAAGCTCAGGAGAAGCTTATCCAAGCTAGGACTTAAAGTTGACATTCTTTTCATGACATCTGGTAGGTCCTCCAAGATGGGTTCTAAAGTGATTAGAGGCATAAAGATTTTAATGGTCATAAAAGTATACTAATATAAACCAAACAATAAAATTCAAACATCTAAAATTAAAAAATAATACCCAATTGTCCCTCAGTAAAAGATACATAAACCAAGAGATATCCAACTAATAAACTAAAATGCAATGAAAATAAATAGTCTCCAGTCAACATGGATGAGTCTTACAGGATGGAGGCAAAAAAGCAACATGTGGGATAAGTCCTTTTAAAGTTCAAAACTATGAAAAGAAACAACAAATTATTTATTTAGCAGAAGATTAACCAAAATTAAATTTAGTGGTTATCTCTTGTTGGGGAGAAAGAGGTGCTTAGGGAAATTAAAGAATTTCTATTTAACATGATGTTCTATTTCTTAAGTGAACTTGAATATTTATTATTCTTTAAAGATATTTATTTTCACACACATTTGTGCGAATTCTTTAAACACACCACATACAAAAATAATATAGAACCTGAATGTCATGCTGTAATCCCAGCAATATAGGCCCCTGAGGCAGGATTGTGAATTCAAGGCCATAGGCAGCCTGCATGACTTACTGAAATCCTGTCCCAAAGTAAAAAAATAAAAAAGGAATTGGGGTGTGCCTCAGTGGTAGAGCACTTGCCTACCATGTGCAAGGCCCTGGGTTCAATCTTCTTCCCCCATGGTACTGCAACAAGAACCAAAAAATCAATATAGATATTAAATGTCCAAGACTGTCTCTGGAACTTGATCTTTTAACATTATTTTTGATGTTGATTTTTCTAAAATAATTCTTAATAATATAAGAAATGCTAGTTAATTTATTAGTTAATTCCAAGGCAGGAAAAGGAGCAATGCCAGACCATACTTTCCAAAAACCTTTAAAATTTTCCAAGTGGGCAAAAGCATGGTTGTTCCTTCCAGGAGGCAAGTGTGTTCTCTCTACTTTCCACAGTGTTCACTCTGCCCCATCCTGGCTGAGCCCAGTCCTCACCCTTGGCTTGCCTACACCTGGCCTTGGAATTCAGTTTTGCTTTTTCAGTAATTCCCTACCATTCACTTCTGGCCACAAGGCTTGGTGTTCAGACTTCATTCAACCCAGTTATCAGCCTGCTCATGAATTACAGTTGCCTACAGACAACTGGTACTCTTGAGCATGGGCCTGCCAGGAAGAGAGAGGAATTAAGCGAACAAAATTCCTTGAGTCATATGGACTTGATAGGAGAGTTTTCCTAAAACCAGGGGTTACCTGTTATGACATACTGAGATCTCATCCAGGGCAGTATTTCTCAAAGTGCAGGATGCACAGATCAGAATCATCTGAACACTTGTTCAAAGTGCAGATCTGTAGTTCCAGCAGATCTTCAGAATAAGAGCATCTGAGAATAGGGCCCAGGAGTCTACATCTTGGAAAAGCAGACAATGTTGGTTTCGAGTGGTCTGATTCAAGCATGAATATACCTTGGATGGTGAGTGTACAGATTTTTATTATGTCCAGGACAGACATACAACCAACCAAAATGACGAGAAGCAACCAAAGCATGGTCATGGGGGAAAAAAATAGTTAAATTTTTCTTATATAGCAGGTACACTGTTCAAATAGTGTTCAGAATTTACTCACACGGTGAAGCAGCCCAAACAGTAGGTAGGGGTCCAGCATAGATAAAAACAGAGAAAACAGCCTCTGTATTTTAAATTGCCTCTCTCCTTTCTCACTGGCCCAACCAGTGAGGCGTAATGCCAAAAAACTTTTAACTATTGTGCAAGTGTGGAGGGGGCATGCCCATTGTAAACAGCTGGCCTATCAGTGAAGATCAAGTGTCACCTCTGCCTTTCTTCTACAATAAATATTTCATCCAAGATTGAACTAGAATAATGTATCTCTATTCATTTTATTTCAGGGGAAGAAAATAGATGGAATTACAGTGTTAATGTATTTTTTGTAAATTTGTTTTCTGTAAAAAAGAATTACTTAAGGATTATAAAATCTCCAACTTTCCGAACTACTTGAAATGTTACTATTTCTTCAGATTTATAAAGAACATTCATGACCTGAATATCCCAAGCATGCAAGTATTTGTTCTACTTTTAAAGACCTAATGCACTAGTATCTAGGAGTTTTATATGTGGGAAAAGGTACATTGCTGGAATGTAGCCTTAATTGAGGTACACATAAGATACAAAGTCTTGCCTTGGGAAAATGAACTACAGACTCAACTAGAAAAGTTTGTGCTTCAGACCAGTTAAAAATGTAAAATATAGCTACCATAGAGCTTAATTGTACAGTGGTAGTTTCAACTCCTGTACCAAAAGACAGTATTTTGCATTTTCTTGGGATTGGCCTACAGCTACAGCCATATTGGACAGATGTTTTTAACTCTAAGTGCAATGTGGAATTACCTATCATTTCTTTGCTATGCAGATTGAATATTCTGCATGAGCATTCAAAAACGCATGTTTATAGTTTGAATTTCTTATGTTTATTGTTTTCTACCATCAAATGTACTGTCTACAGATGGAAAACTCCAGTCTTTGATGGGAGGTAAGGAATTGCTCAGAATGTTACACAGAGAGAAACATATTACACAATGTTGGGAAGGGCTAGATTATAGTTATCAAAATATGTACAAGAGCAATCCTTATCCAGAAGTATTTCAGGGATTCCAAATGATCATACTCAACAGCTGGCCCTATTTGCAAGACTTGGTCAATGGAAAATACTGTCACTTTTCTCCCCTTCCTGCTTCCCCACCCTATTGCCATCTTTGTAAAAGCAGAGTGGCACGATGTCTTATTGTGGCTACTCCATATTACCCTCAAACAGCAATGAAAGCAAGCAAGGTGATTTAGGAATGTGGCAGCCCATTTTTATGAGTTTGCCTTTAAAGATAACCAGGAAAATTTGAGTGTAACCATAGGCATCTACTGTGTAGTATTTGTTTTTGCAAGTTGATTTCTTTGCAGTAGGGTGAAATTAATATTGAATAAAAAATTACAGAGGTAATGTTTTTAAAATCCAAAAAATCCATGACGTTTTTAGGGTTTGGATTTTGCCATAACTTCAACTTTTTATGAAAGAGTGCTATATGGAATTTTGAATCCAAAAAACTTGGACTTTTGATTAGTAATTACTGTTAGTGTACAACAGGTTTCATTATGACATATCCATACATATACACTGTACATTAGTGTATATAATAGTGTATTCACCTCCCCTACTACCTTCTCATGACCCCCTTTCCTCCTAGGTCCTTTCCCTTCCCACCAATGGTCCCCCTTCAACTTGCATATCTTCTTTATACATATTTATGTCATATATGTATGAAAATCCAGATTTTCCTTTGAGAGCAAAATATGTGATATTACTCTTCTTTTCCCCTTTTCTTTCTTCTCTTCCCCCTTTAGCTCCTTTTCTTCCCCAATGTTGTCTCCCTTCTACTTTCATGACATAAATGTGTGTATCTATCTATATATATGTACATATTGAATATACATTGAAATTTAGCAACCACATATGAGAGAAAACATGCAATATTTGTCTTTCTGGGCCTGGCTTATTTTACTTAAAATGATGATCTCCAGTTCTACTCATTTTCCTGCATTTTGTCAACATTCCTAATAGGCATTTTGTCATTCTCTACGGCTGAATAAAACTCTATGTTGTATATGTACCATATTTTCTCTATCCACTCATCTGCTGATGGACACCTATGTTGATCCTTATCTTAGCTATTGTGAATAGTGCCACAATAAACACGAACAAGTATCTCTATGGCAGACTTGGTTTTGAGAATTTTGGTAATCCTCAACTGCAAATATGCTTGAGATACTATAAAGCAGGTTTAAAGCGATTGTTTTTAAGATATATGTAGTCTAGTTTGGGGTTCTCAAAGTATTACATATACTCAGCTTGGTCAGAGATAACCAAATATTCTGGATAATGGTTAGTATGTGCATGTGCCTGTGTGTACACACATACACGTATGGATATACGCATGCATATGTACACATACATATTTATTTAAGGATTACTAATTTTCAGCAACTATATATTAAACGGGTTGGGGTTTAGCTTAGTTGTTAGAGTGCTTCTCTGCACTCTCTTGAGACCCTGAATTTGATCTCCAGTACTGCAAAAACAGGAGAAGGACCACTCCCGAAATAATCTGCCATTGAAAACCTTATGAATAGCAGAGAAACACTGACACGGTGCCTGGCATGGCACAGTGTCAGGGAATGTTTTATTCTGTTGTACATAGGGTTGCTATATGTTGGATCTGACTCCATGGTACCCAACAACATACATTAAACATCAAATTTAATATTTGGTGACTGAGTAGCTACTCTTAGATCTGGTAGAGCCTTGGTGTCATAATCAATTTTCTGGTAAGAGCTTTACCAATTAATAAGAGCTTACCAACTGATGAAATACAGCATGGCAATGTCTGGAGCGGGGAATTCCTTCCCTCATAGCCTCAGCTTACAGAACTGAGTGTGAATATTAGAAATTGAGGATGGAGAGCACAAATCTTTTGGATATATATTTTTATGAAGCAAATGCTACAGACAAACCCAAGATCTATGTGATAACTACAATACTCCCAAATGAAAAGGTAAGAAAGATCAGGTGCAATGTGTGCAGCAGACAAAATATCTCATAGGGTCCAAAATGAGAGGGACCTTGAGGATAGGACTGCAGAGTCAGATGTGTTCTCCAACATTCCTTAATAGGCACTACTCTATGTACTGCAGTGGAACCTCCCGTTAACCATTTCCAACTCAGAACAGAAGGGCTTTCTCTCATACAAATATGTATATGTGCACATGTATACATATGCATAGATATATACATATATATCATTTCTTGTATGAAAAAACAAAATACAATGTACCAAAATGCTTTTACAAGTTAACTCTGCCAGTTTAGTAAACTGAACAATATTTATACTTTTGAATCTTGAGGATTTAAATCTTATCACACGTTGTTGTTGTTAGGTGCCGTCGAGTCAGTATCCGACTCATAGCGACCCTACATACAACAGGCGAAACACTATGGTCAGTGCTTCTCTGCTGTTCATAGGGTTTTCAATGGCAGACTGATTTTTTTGGGAGGGGGTTGCCAGGTCCTTCTCCCAAGTCTACAGCTTCTGGTGTTCCCAGGTGGTCTCCCATCCAGGTACTAACCAGGCCCGACCCTGCTTAGCTTTCGAGATCTGATGGGATCGGATGCCACAGGGTTACAGCTGCAGGCGTATCACACATTACCCACCCAGTTTTCTACCATTTCTATAGATAATGTTATCAATGAGTACATCAAAAATACTTTTGAAAAAAGCTTTATTTATTCATTTATGCAAAGACAGTATCAGCAATAGGCAAGTTTAAAATTAATCTTCCATTTTGAAAGGTTCAGGACTTTGCCTCCTTTATCTTACTCTTTTTAATACTTCACTCCAACAAAATAGCAGACAAATTTATTTCCTTACTTTTCCTTATGGTCATATTGGGACAAATAGAACTGGCTCTTCAGAATTTAGGTATCATTTATGGTAAGCTGGAGATTTAATCACAGAATGATACATGTAAGAATATTGTAACACCAAAAAGAAAAGGGACAAAAATTTAAAAGGGACAAATTTCAAGACACTTTCTAATTGTGAGGTATACTAAAGCCCTCTGAGGGACCCTTAAAAGACTCTGCCCCTTAGATCCAGAATGAAAATTATAGCCCATAATGGGTACTGGTGATATGGCCCATGGTAGTCACATTAGGTTAGGAATAAACAGAGGTCCCACATTTTAGGGAAGAAGACAGTGGAAGAAAGACCGACAAGGCACTTTAAACTCATCTCCATTGCAAGTCAAATGATGCTGATATAACTATTTCTCTTAAAAAGGTATTATCCCACTGCTACCTTTCCAAGGCTTAGCCTTTGAACTACTTCCAACTCATTATTCTACTTGCCCTCTTTACACTGCCAGTTCTAGGAGCAAGCCTCCTGACAGTGTGGGAGTAGAGACCAGAGAAGTAAGACTGTGGATACAAAAGGGTGTCTGTTGTTCTAGTGGTCTGTCACCATACACAATGTTCAGTGAAGAGACCAGATAATGCAGAAGTAGATGAACATTGACTCTAGTACATTCTTGGTATATGGCTTATGAAACAATTTTTGTGGTTTAGAAATGCCATAACTACCTACTTTGACTCTTCTGGACATATTTTACTTTACAGAAGGAATATAATAGGCTAACAAAAATAAAAATCGATTTACTCTGTAACAACTAATATTTCTAATGTTTTTATAAAAAGCAATTCCTTTCAGATACTCTGATTAACCTTTAAGTGACATAAAAAAATTTCAGCACTCTTTAATATCTTGCACAATTTAAAATGCAGCCACTGAGTTTACCACCTCAATGAAAAAAATGAAGAGGAGAATGTTAACTCACGAAGAAGCTTATATACCTAGTGAAGTTTAATTTGTCTTGGCTTTTTAAACAAAATTAGGCCCAGAATTTTAGTTATCCTAATTACCATCCCAATCAAATAGGACATATATATATATATATATATATATATATATATATATGTACACATACATATATATATATGTGTACATGTGTGGATTCTAGATAAAGGATAAAATATTTTGAATGAATGGAAGATCCACTGATTGGACTGTTTAGAATCTGTTTTACTGGGTTGAGATAAGGAAGACTTCAATAAAGCCAACTACATATAGAGTTCCACTGATTAAAAATGCAGTTTTAAAAATTCTGCTTTTGTGGTTAAATTTTCAAACAAATCATAAATGCAAAGCACAGTATTGTAAATACTGTACTGTTCACAGGTACTTGTTGGAGAAGTGAAATGCTTGTATTCAAACTGTCAAAATTCTGACCTTTCAAAATAGGTTTTTAAAAACAAATTTTCTAAAATTATTTTCATTTAAACTCTTAAAATGCCAATTTCAATTTTAAAAATCCTTAGAGACAAGTCTTAAGTTATTCCTTTTGATATTTTTCATTTGAAAATTACTTTTTACTTTTTTACTTTCAATTATTTTTTCTTTCAACTATATACTGAACACAGAACCAGTTTCTAAATAAGCATCTAAAGAACAGTTTCAGTGTAAAATAAAACTAGGCAATCTAATGTAACTTATAGAAAGTCTGAGTGTGATTTGTCAAAATTTAGAATTAAATTTCTATAATAGTGAAAAACTTTCAGTCTCTTAATATTCAAAACTAGCAACTTTCCCTGAGACTAGAAGGTTAGCAGAGAGGATCAAACAGATTTAAGCACTGTCCGACTTCTTCTGAAGTGATGCACTCTTTTATCCTAGAAAAGACAGAAAATCTCTTTATGTCACTGAAAATTTCATATTACCACTATTGACTGAAGAAAGTTGCAAAATATCTAATAGATTTATTTTAGGCTTAAATGTTACAAATAATGAGCAAAAAGGTAGTTCTCTGGGGGAAACATTCCTGAATTCTGAAATAACAAATGGCTATTTTTATTAAGGGGTTGGGGTTTAGCTCAGATGGTAGAGTGCTGCTCTGTGCTGAGGCCCTCGGTTCAATCCCCAGCACCGCAAAAATGGGACGAGGACATGGCAATCCACTCCCGAAGCAATCCCCAAACAATCAGCCACTGAAAACCCTATGAGGGTTATGAGTCAGATCAACCTGTTGGCACCTAACAACAACAACAGTTTTATTAAATGATATAGTTAAACAACCACCACCACCACCAAGAAATCCCAGTAAACTCAGCTCTTATTTTAGAGGACTCAGTATCATTTTGGATACTTATTAATTAATGATTTGGCAGTGGTGTCCCAAAGACAGCTTCTGGAAAATGTATGTGATTCTTAAAACTATTGTTTTTACTAAGTGAATTACATCTCATAGAATAGTGAGAATAGTGCTTCATTTCAGTATGAAATTCCATGTTTTTAGGCTAAAAGATCTAAGTTTTGGTGTAAGCAAAGACATATCCTTAAACCATGAAGATGTATTTTCTTAGGAAATTAAAAGAAAAAATCTAAAAACATTGTCTTCTCTGGGTGTTTGGTCCCAGGAACTCCCATGGATACTAAAATCTGAGGATATGCAAATGTCTTATATAAAATGATGTGGTATTTGCAAATAACTTATTTATCCCTCCTGCATACTTCAAATGATCTCTCAATTATTTACAATAACTAATACAATGTGAGTGTTATGGAAATAGTTGTTACAGTGTATTGTTTAGGGAATGACAAGAAAAAAGTCTGTCCATGTTCAGTACAATTCAGATGTAAAAAGTCAATCTCCTTCCCTTAAGACACAAAGTGATGGTTTAAAACTACTTTTTGAGTATAAAATTATCTTTTGGAGAGATTCTGGCAGTTTCTCAAAAAGTTAAAATTATCATATGACTCAGCAATTCTATTCCTAGGTACACATTCAAGAGAAAAATATATGTCCACACAATAACTTCTACATGAATATTGACAGCATTATTCTTAATAGCCAAAAAGTAGAAGCAACCCAAATATCTATCAATTGATGAATGGCCAAATGAAATGTGATACATTTATAAATAAAAAGAAATGATACCTGATGAAACTTGAAAATATTATGCTAAGTGAAAGAAGCTAGTCATGAAAACCACATAGTATATGATTTTATTTATATGAAATGCCTAAATTAAGAAAATACTTAAAGAAAGTTAATGGATTCCCTAAATCTACAGGGGTGGTGGGGAAATGGAGAATGATTCCTAGTGGGCTTGTTGTTGTTATTGTTAGGCACTGTTCAGTCAGGTCTGACTCATAGCGACCCTATGTGCAACAGAATGAAACAATGTCCCATGCCTGGCATTATGTCAGTGCTTAATTGCTATTCATAAAGTTTTAGATGGCTGATTATTTCAGGAGTGGGCTTCCAGGTTCTTCTCCTAATCCTACAGCATTTGGTATTCCCAAGCAGTCTCCCATCCAAGGACTAATCAGGCCTCATCCTGGCGAGCTTCCAAGATCAGACAGGATCCAACACCAGGGTGGTATAAGTGTAGACTCCTAGCGGATAGGGGGTTTATTTCGGTGGTGACTAAAAATATTCTGAATTGACAGTGGTTATGATTGCATAATTGTGTAAATATACTAAAATCCATTGACTGCACACTTTAAGGGCATGAATAGTATCGTATCTGAATTATGTAACTATGAAAACTGTATGAATAGCAGAGAAGTACTGACATAGTGCCAGGCATGGCACAGAGTTGGGTAGTGTTTTGTTCTATTGTACATAGGGTTGCTATGAGTTGGACTTGACCTGACAGCAGCTAACAACAACATAAATCTATGATTTAAAATAAAATCCCCTTACCAAACATACAATATTCCTCCTCACTGGATGAAGCAGTTAGTTCTTTTTCATATTGACTGACTCAGATCTAAGGGGACCCTAGAGACCTTTAGTGCTATGCATCTTCATTTTACACTTGTAAAAACTGGAGTACTGGGGCATGGGATGGAACCAAAAATCCTGCCAAAAAAAGGTCTTTTCTTTTTTTTCCTTCTTGAACTGGGAGTGTTGAACCCAGGGCACTGAGCAAGCTTAAGTGCTGCACCATTAAGCTGTACTCTCATCCTTGATTTTTTATTTTGAGACAAGGTCTTGCTAAGCTGTGAAAGCTGCTCCTGGACTTGAACTTCTGATCTTCCTGCCTCAGCCCCTCTGGTTAATGGGATTACAGGTGTGTGCCACCATGCCCAGATAAAACTGGAGTCTCAATAAGATGGAAGTGATCCCTTCGAGGTAGACAGAAGCAGGATTAGAAATCAGATCTTTCTTAAATTCCAACACCCATATTCTTCTTCCACTTTACCAGCTTGGAATCAACTTCCATTTCTTTCTACTCAGCTCTTCTTAATCATTTCAATTTCACCCCCTTTTCCTCTCTACATTGTTCAACTGTATTATCTGAGTAGTCCACTTATTTTGTTCTCTGTAGTCCAATATTCATGGTTTAAGCTCTAGTGTGTAATTTTTCTTTTAGTATTTGGTTATTATTTTCCTTGAAATGTCTTCCCTCACAAACCCTTTAGATGATGAGCTTCTGCTGAAAGTTCCTTCCCTAAAGATAAACTATTCTGTATTAGCATTTGAACAGCTTAAATACACTGCCAAGTAAACCCCACAGTGGTTTACTGGGTTATAGTCAAATGTTAACACTTCAATTAAATGCTGAAAGTCAGTGGCTCCCAACCTTTTTGGCACTAGGGACTAGTTTAGTGGAAGACAATCTAAAGCCACCGCTGATCTGAGAAGTGGAGCTCAGGTGGTAATTGGAGTGCTGGAGAGTGGCTATAAATATAGATGATGCTTTGCCTGTTGCTCAACTCCTGTTGTGTGGCCCAGGGAGGGAGTAGGTGAGAGAGGGTGGAAACTCCTGTGGTAGGGAATTTCAAAAAAAAAAAAAATATATATATATATATATGTATATATATACACACACACACACACACACCACAAATATACATGTACTCACAACACAGGAGAAAAAGAGACTTCAAAGTTAACACATTTAATCTTTTTCTTGAACACTATTCTTTTCCTACCTTGAAGTAGTCATCCTGAGTAACAAGGGTGTTTCTCATTCTGTTCTCTGGATTAAATAGACAAGATACTACTGTCTGTATGCTTCGGTCCACAGATTTCTGAAACACAGAAGTTTATAGTAATCTACAGACTGCTCCTTTCCCTCAATGTTAACAGCTTGTTTTTGAAACTTTAGTGAACATAAATACTTACTCATAAAGAATTCTTATGCAATTCATATTTCTTACCACATAACTCTTCATATGTAAATTTTCTTCCTAATTAATGTTTTAAAACCTTGTGAAAGAACATTGGTTTAAAAGCTGAATGTATTTAAGTCCTATGATATTGTGTTTGAAACTCTAATTTCTCTTATTAGCGAAGTGACAGGGAACTACAGTGCTTCAAGAAAAAATACTCAGAACAAAACCTGGTAATATAATTGTAGTGTAAGCTACTTTAATATTTTTTCAAAATTTAAAATTGTGTATCAAATCACTTTATGGTTCAGCAGTTCTCATGTTTTCCACTGAGAAACAAATAGATGAACAATTCCTTAAGAGAGGAATCTTTCAATAGGGAATCCAAGGGAATCCTTCAGTAGGGAATCCTCCAGTGTTATGCATATTGCCAACACATCAACTACTTCCAGACTTCTACTCATTCAACAAAATGTACTAGAATTCAAGAATGAGGATATTGTTATTATAGGAATCAACTCTAATGATTTTAAAAAGAAACAACTGTCTCTATTTCAGTATTTGAATAATTGCTGCTGACTCTACCACTCTTGAGAGCTGCTGCCTTATATAATGTTGTTGTTGTTGTTAGGTGCTGTCGAGTCGGTATCCGACTCATAGCGACCCTCATAGGGTTTTCAATGGCTGACTGTTTCGGGATTGCCTTGGGAGAGGGTTGCCACATCCTTCTTCCACTTTTGCAGTGCTGGGAATCGAACTTGGGACCTCAGACTGCAGTGCAGCGCTCTACCAACTGAGCTAAATCCCAGCCACATACATACATACATATATATATAATGTTAGAATACCATAAATAACATGTACTATTATTTAGCTAAGGGGCTGGGATTTAGCTCAATTGGTAGAGCGCTGCACTGCAGTCTCTGAGGTCCCAAGTTCGATTCCCAGCACTGCAAAAGTGGGAGAAGGATGTGGCAACCCTCTCCCAAGGCAATCCTGAAACAGTCAGCCATTGAAAACCCTATGAGGGTCGCTATGAGTCGGATACCGACTCGATGGCACCTAACAACAACAGCAGTCTTTAAATTTGGGCAAAGGCATGTGATTCTCAAAGGACCATTATTAAAATATGGAAAATAAATATAAAATATAAACATCAGTAAACAAAATTAGATGTTTGCCTTTTGTGGGCCATTTCCAGAGGATGGAGCAGCTTCATGAATTACACATTCATTTGGCAAAACTTCGGCTCCCGGATCAACTTCATTGCAGTGGTAGTTAACAGCAGTGTAAGCCTACATTTAATATGATAAAAGTGTAATTAAAAAGACATACAGATACATTTCTAAGCAATCTATTCTTCAAATGCTGAACTGATATTAAAAGTTTTAATGTAGGTTGTTGAAATTGCATTATTTCAGAAACTTTGCTTTAAACTAAAAGCTCAAATGAAGTGACACAGCCTTTTATCTTTAAATGTCTTTTAAGTGTCAACATAACCAGAATTAGAAGGAATCAAATAAAAAGAAACTATAATATATGTTAACAGACTACCTGAGAATTTTAACTCTTAAAAAAAATATCCTTCAAATATCCAATCCTGACGGAAGACAGGTTAACAAAAGCTCAGGTGCTTTAGAGGTGATGTCCTGTTTTGTTTTATTTCTTTTCTTATTTAATAGTATTAACAGCAAAACATCTGTGTTTCTTTTCAACAGATTTTTATGGGTAACAAAACCAGAGGCAGAGTCTAGGAACATTCAATGGCAAATCTAAATCCATACTAAATATCTTTCTTGGATTGTATATTTTATTAACAAATGACTGAGGACTTATCATAAACAAAGCAGTCATTGCTTAGGCACACAAAAACAGCCTAAGAAATAAAATGCAGTTTCTCTCATGGGAATAATATAATTGGATTAACAAAAAATTAATAAAGTATGACATAATATAAAGAAGCACTTAAAATATTTATAGACACATAAGTTATGGTAAAAGGTATTATGTAATAAGAAAAAAAGAAATTTATAGTAAGAAAATATTTTAAAATTAATAATAGAAATATATGTTTGGCTAATTCATTTTACCGGAGGTATAACATAACTCCTCTGTTCCCCAGCAGGCCACTGTGGTGGCATCTTAAAAAAAAGAAAACAAAAATTATTCAATATATCTACACATTTTTACAAAGATAGGAGATAACATAATACTGAACTATTTATCATGCTGGCTCTTTTAATTTGTTATAACAAAACACAGGAGAAAGAACAACTTTTTGTTTCTAATACCTGAGGTTCTTTTTGTTACTTCTATGTAAAAAAAATTGTTGTTAGGTGCCATCGAGTCCGTATCCAACTCATAGCGACCCTCATAGGGTTTTCAATGGCTGACTGTTTCAGGATTGCCTTGGGAGTGGATTCCCAGGTCCTTCTCCCATTTTTGCAGTGCTGGGAATTGAACTCGGGACCTCAGAGACTGCAGAGCAGCACTCTACCAACTGAGCTAAATCCCAGCCTGGATGGGAGACCGCCTGGGAACACCAGAAGCTGTAGGCTTGGGAGAAGGACCTGGCAACCCCCTCCCAAAAATCAATCTGCCATTGAAAACCCTATGAACAGCAGAGAAGCACTGACAATAGTGTTTCCCCTGTTGTACAGAGGGTCGCTATGAGTCGGATACCGACTCGAAGGCACCTAACAACAACAACAACAA
>VMDO01025767.1:0-27733 GCA_007922755.1 Pedetes capensis | reverse complement strand
AGGAAGTCATATTTGTAATGTAATCAAAGTATTTTTGAGCTAAAAGGAAAAAGATCCATCAGAAACATATGTACTATATTACAAAAATAATGTAGCATAAAAGTTCACTTTTCTTTTTAAAGAGCCAACTACAGTACTAAGAAGTATGTATTAAAAGTAGTTCCAAATGCTAGTGCTCCAATTCCAATCAGAATTCTTTCCAGAGCATGTATCCAGCATTGTTCCTTATTGAATCATGCTTCTATGTTAACTTGAAGACATTTTCTATGAAGTTCATTATTGTTGATAGTAAAAATTTAAAGATTAAGCATGATGAGGAATTGATCAAAAGACTTTAAATACCTCCAAGTTATAATTATCTTATAATTATCTTGAACGATGCTCTATTAGGACAAATAGCACTGGAATAGGTAGCTATGCAGAGACATATACACACATAAGTACATACATATGTCTGCAACATTTTCTTGTAAATTATTCACTATTGTGATGACATGCCATTTTTTAAAAAATTATGTCCATGTAAAAATAACTTACAGGCAGTCAATCAAATTTTGAACCATCTGTTCATTGTGTACAAAGTGAAATTGAAAATTTTAACAGTGAGTAAAATATACAAGGAGGCATGGCTTTTCATATATGAGTCTATACACAAGGAATATCTTATGTTTAAGGGAGAGTAAATGTCACGTGCTTATAATGAAGGTCAAATTAAGTTTATATTTGTACTTTATACAAATTAAAGTGATTTTATTTTAATATATCTGTTTTATTTAAAATGTTCTTATGTAAATAACCAAACATAGAAATACTTCAAAGACAATCTATGGGCAAATTCAATTTTAACAAGCGTGTAATAGAACAGTATAGATTCTTACCTATTATATTCAAATTTACCTCATCTCAGACTCATCTGACCCAAGTTTTCTTTGCTCATTTGCTTTTGCCTGTCTATTGCAGTATATTACACTTGTATTTGCAGTCCTTATATCACTATGAGTAAAGCCATCTTGGCCATTAACAAGCTGAAAGATTTCAAATAATCACTAAGCTGCTTTGAAAAAATTCAAAAATCAAATCAACATTATTAGAAATCAATTCATTTGATATAAAAGAAACTTACAGACCATAAACTAGTCATATGCAGTTTCAAACTGAAACTTAAAAAAATTAGAACAAGTGTATGAGAGCCAAGGAATAACTGATTATATCCCACCTGAGTTCAAAGACAACCTAAAGGACAGGCTTAATGCATTAGAAACTAATGATAGAAGACCAGATGTGTTGTGGCATATCAAAGACAGCATTTATGAGGAAAGCAAAAGATTACTAAAAAGATGGGGAAAAAGACCAAATTACATGTCAAAAAAAGCCTCTGAAACTTGCCCTTGAACTTCCAACAGCTAATTTAAAAGGAAGAAATGATGAAGTTAAGAAACTGTGAAGAAAATTTCAAGGAGCAGCTCAAAATGACAAAATCAAATATGGCAATGACATGTGCAAAGAGCTGGAGATAGAAAACCAAAAGGGAAGAATATGTTCTGTTTTTCTCAAGCTTAAGGAATTGAAGAAAAAAGTCAAGCCTCACATGGCAATAGTGAAGGACTCAAGAGGGAAAATATTAAATGCAGGAAACATCAAAAGAAGATGCAAGGAATATACAGTGTCATTATACAAACAAGAATTGGGGATGATCAACAATTTCAAGAGGTTGTATATGACCAGGAACCAATGGTATTGAAGGACAAAGTGGAAGCTGCCTTAAGGGAATTGGTAAAATACAAGATTCTAAGAATTGATGGAATTCAAATAGAGAGGTTTCAACAAACAGATGCAGCACTGGAGGTGCTCACTTATTTATGCCAACAGATTTGGGAAACAGAATCCTCCCTAGGTGATTAGAAAAGATCCATATTACTGCCTACTCCCAAGAAAGGGGATCCAATGAAATGTGGAAATTATCAGATGATATCATTAATATCACATACAAGCAAATTTTACTAAAGATCATTCAAAACTACTGCAGGAGTATATATAGAAGGAACTGCTGGAATATCAAGCTGGAAATGAGAAAAGTGTGTGGAACCAGAGACATCATTGCTGATGTCAGATGGATATTACCCAAAAGCAGAGAATACCAGAAAGGCATTTATATTTACTGACTATGCAAAGTCATTTGTACGAATCATAACAAATTATGGAAATCACTGCATAGAATGGGAATACTGGAGCATCCAATTGTACTCATGAGAAACCAGTACATGGAGGAGGAGGGAGCCCATTGAAGAAAACAAGGAAACATTTCTTGGTTTAAAACTGAGACAGGTGTGCTTCTGGGCTGTATGCTTTCACCATACTTCTTCAATCTCTATGCTAAGCAAATAATCCAAGAAGCTGGAATTAATGAAAAAGAATGCAGAATCATGATTGGAGGAAAACTTATTAACCACCTGTGTTATGCAGATGCCACATCTCTGCTTGCTGAAAGGGAAGAAGATTTGAAACATTTACTGATGAAGATAAAAGAACAAAGCCTTCAGTATGTATTGTGACTCAACATCAAAAAAATGTTAAAACTGGGTGAGTAAGCAATTTCAGGATAAATGGAAGAAAGATTGAGGTCTGTCTAAGATATTGCTTTATTTGGCTCTACATTCAACACCCGTGGAAGCAGCAGTCAAGAAATCAAAAGATGCATTGCTTTGGGAAAATCTGTTGCAAAAGACCTCTTTAAAGTATTGAAAAACAAAGATGTTATTTTGAAGACAAAGTTGTACCAAACTCATGCCATGGTATGTTCACATGGTTGTGAAGGCTGGACATTGAATAAGGGAGACAGGAGAAGAACTGATGCTTTGAATTATCATGCTGGAGATGAGTATTGAATATAACCTGGACTGCAAAACCAACCAACAGGTCTGTCCTAGAAAAAGTGCAACCAGAGTGCTCCTTGGAAGCAAGGATGACCAGACTGCATCTTAAGTATTTTGGACATGTATTTAGGAGGGATCAACCCCTGGAGTAGGACATCATGTTTGTGTGAATGGAAGGTCAACGATAAAAAAGGAAAATGCTCACTTAAATGGATCGAAACAGTGTCTGCAAAAAATGAGCTTAAACGTAAACAGAATCATGTCTGACACAGAATTTGGGAGTGTTTTGTTCTGTGGTACCTAGAGTTGCTATGAGTCAGACTCAACTTGATGGCACCTAACAACAACAAGGCAAATTCATACCACAATACATACAACTAAACCATATCAAATACACATATGTGTATATCCCACAGTAATTATCCAAAAATAGAAATTCACAAATGGAATTCAAATGATGAATGAATAAAATATGGTATATGTCTTCAGCAATATCTATTGATAATAAAATACAAGAACTACACACACATGCAAAAGCATAGCATAAAGCAATCACAAGTATATTTTTATAAGTAAAAAATGCCAGATACAAAAGTATACAAAATAAATTATTCTATTTAAGACATTCTTTAAAAAGAAAATTAGTATAGCGGCAGAATATACAGCCTTATTTGGCAGGGGCTATAAAACTGGTGGATGACTGTAAAGGGGTTGAGAGAAGTTTAAGAGCTAATGGAAGTAAATTGTATCTAGATTGTCAAAATCCACAGAAGATCCACCATAAAATGATAAATTTTATATTGGGTAAGTTATAGCAGTTATAATTTAGTAAACACAATTTATTTTTTAAAAACCGACACTCTATCATGACTTACTATATTTACTAATAAGTAAAAAATGGAGGATCACAAGTTTGAAAACTTTATAATTTTCATATTCATATACCTCTGATATATACAAAGTCATGAAAAGATGTTTTAAAATAAGGATGAATATTATTTGAATTGCTTTTAACACCAGGGGAAGAAGGAAGCCTTAGAACATGACAGGAGGAATCTGAGAATGGCATTTGATGTTATTTGCATTTGGTTTGAACAGAATAATATATAAGTAACATGTACTGGGCCTACAAGAATCAAAGGTCTTATGTAAGCAGACAAGATGTTATATAGAGAGGGTAGCCTTAATGTTTCTTCCTTCTGGGCAGAATAATCTGATCCCTGTGTATTTAGAAGTAATTCTGGAGCTCTGACCAGTAGAATATAGTGAAAATAGTAAAATATTGAGGATGTATCACCTTTTCCCTAAGAAAGCATGGCTTTGTTACACTCAGGCACTCACAGTACCAAACACACTATCTAAACTGAGTTCCTAATAATCTTCTCTTGACTATCTAATGTTGTTCATGTATCTTACTTTCAAACCTGAAGTGTCAGTCCTTCTGTTTTGAAATTTGTCCTTCTTAATATGTCACTGCAGGTAATGTACTGTTTCATGCTTTGTTATAATTGCAGAATACAGCAACGTTGCCTGTATTTGATATAAAATACAGTATCATAAATTTTTAATGGTGGATGACTGTAAAGGGGATGTTCTTTGACTTCAGATCTGCCAGCAATAGTCTATGGATGGTAAATACTCATGCAATTAAATTCAAAAGTGTATAATGATCTATTTCTGATTTTCTACCTAATTTGACATTTATGTCTATATGAACATTTTTGGAAATAGAAAATTGGTATTAGAATACTCAGTTATTTGCAACAGTTAAAAAACATACAGCAAATTAAATTAACTTAATAATTTAAATTAAATGAGGTTGTTTGTTGCTGTTTTTATTTTGTTTCTTGAAACAGGGTCTCCCTATGTAACCCAGACTGACAGTGAACTCATGTTAATCCCCTTGCCTCAGCCTCCTGAATTCTGGGGTTACAGATATGTGCCATCACATCTGGTTCTACTGAATATTGCTAAAGTATTTCCCCGAGTTCAATCTCTCTACTCTCTACTCTCTCTATCTCTATCTTTGTTACTCTTTTTATTTCTCCTACACACACATACAAACTCAGTTTACTAAATGTAGAATGTAACTGACTTTTCTAAGTATTGAAAATTTATTTTAAATTCATTAAAAATTCTTTAGAGATTGATTTGTTATCGATAGACATATTCAAAAATATTATATGTCTTCAGTAGTTATGAAAGGAAATTAAGATTATGCAATACCCTATTAATTCTTCACAAAACAATTAAGAAGTCCCAAACAGATTATTGAACATAATCCACCCCAATTATTGGTTGATTATGAGCCACAACTTGGCAAAGATTAAAAAAAATTTTTCCAGGTTGACAATGACTACTTACCTGGATAACTGATTAATTTACTTCACAGTTTTAAGCCTATACATTTACCTAATCTACCTAAACCTGCTGGAATTAGAGGCATTAGATCTGCATCTGAAAATACATTACTCAGGATGGTGCCTAATTCACTTTGCATGAGATCTTCAGTCACATTCTTTGACAATCATTCAGAAGGAAAGCATAACCATCATATCACTATTTTAAAGTTGACTGTAAAATTGACTACTACAAGTAGGAATGTCCTTGTTTCCAATCATTTATGGCCTTGAGTCAAGAGGAGACTCAGCCAGCATTGCTGGAGTATTGATGGGTTAAATTGTCAAATAGTCAAGCAGAAAAATGAGTCAAATCATAAATAAGATTATGGACAATTACTTCTGAGATTTCCCCAAATTCATTCTGCATACTTTACACTTCATATTACAAGAAAAAAAGTTTCTGTCTTATAATTATCTTCTACATTATTGTTAGTATTTTATTATTAGTAGTAGTAGCAATTACTAGCATACTAATACTGCCAATTTCTATGTATGCAATAAAAACAAGGAATATCTCTAATGATCACTGTAATCCTATATGTGTTGGGATTTGCACATCAACTGGATGGCATCTAACAACAACAACTCAAACATTTTTAAGTATATGGTGATCCAAAACTCAACTTATCTTTTATTTTGGAAGTCCATTTGACAATTTATCCCCAAATCATTATAACATTAAATCACAAATTGAAATTATGTCTTTAATAATAAAAATTGATATTTTAGACTGTAATAGATGATATTTTGGGTCAGATGCCATACATACATTGAGTTGTGTCCAGAGAAATAGTACTGTTTACATTGTGATAGACATTTAATGCATGTCACATTGTGCTAATTCTATTAGAAGATATCCATGCTGTTGACTCGTAGTAGAATATGAAGGCTTTATTAGAGTTATCAAACTGCAGTTTTACTATTATTTTCTTTCCAATTAAGTAACTTTATTTTTAGCCAAACTAAGTGATCATCTGTAGTTTAGCTCAGTTGGTCGAGTGCTGCTCTGCACTCTTTGAGGACCTGAGTTTGATCCTTAGCACCTCAGTAAACACATAGCAATCCACTCCAGAAGCAATTTTGAAATAATCAGCCGTTGAAAACCCTGAGGGTGGTCATGAGGCAGACCCCACTCCAAGGCCATAACGACAACAACATGGCAAGTGATCACTAGTGCTTTTCACCACCTGCAAAAGCAACTTTTGTTATTCTTTGTTTGTTGTTCTTAGATGCTGTGGAATTGGTTTCTGACTCATAGTGATCCTATGTACAACACTTGAAACAATATTGTCAGTGCTTCTGTTTTCAATGGCTGTTCCTTGGGAGTGGTTTGCTGGGTCCTTCTCCCAAGCCTACAGCACCTCCGGTTCTCAGCCGGTCTCCTGTCCAAGTACTAACTCGAAACCTGCTCCTGAAAAAATTAAACATTGAAGACCCTATGAATAACAGAGAAGCACAGAGAAATATAGTGCTGGCAAATTAGCCCCACCCCCCGCATCCACACACACCTCAGGCTGGCAGACATTTCAAAGATGATTGAGGAAGAGTTGCCTGCTCAAAGGAGAGCCCACTTTAGTGATGAGAATGGAGTAAAGCCCCTGGGACCCACTTTTACTAATGTGGCAGGACTCAAAATGAGAAGGAACATAATGACTGCAACAAGGGTCTCAAACATAAAAAGATCCTATTGGATAGTGTTTATTTCTGTTGTCCTTAGGGTTGCTATGAGTCCCATCTGACCCTACACCAATAACTCCAACAATTAGCTAAATCTGTTTTCTTTCCTTTCTTTATGTCTTTTCTTTTCTTTTTTCTCTTTTTATTCTTTCTTTCCCTTTTTCTTTCTTTTCTTTTCTTTTCTTTTCTTTCTGTTTGTGTAAGTTAGCCCATGAAAGCCATAATAGATACCTGAATTCTCCATTTATTTGCTCATTTATATTTGCTATTTCAATTTTACTCATTTGTTTACACAGGTACTATCTCAAAAGTCACCAATAAATTCTTCTATACAAAGTCAATTTTGTCATGGTTGTTAGGTGCCCTCGAGTCGAGTTCCACTCATAGAGACCTTATGTACACCAGATCGAAACACTTCCTGATTTTGTGCCAGGCACACGATCTTATTTATGTTTAAGGCCATTGTTGCAACTGTGTCAATCCATCTGGTGGAGGGTTTTCCTCTTTTGCATTGACCTGCCACTCTCCCAAACATGATGTCCTTCTCCAGGGATTGATCTCTCCTGACTACTTGTCCGAAAATGTAAGACGCAGTCTGGCCATTCTTGCTGCCGAGGAGCACTCTGGTTGCACTTCTTCTAGGACAGTTTTGTTGGTTCTTTTGGCAGTCCATGATATATTCAATAGACATCTCCAGCACCACAATTCAAAAGCATCAATTCTTTTTCTGTCTCTCTTGTTCAATGTCCAGCTTTCACAACCACATGATGCCACTGAAAATACCATGACATGAGTCAGACGCACCTTCATCTTCAATGTGACATCTTTGCTTTTCAATACTCTAAAGAGATCTTTTGCCACAGCTTTTCCTAGAGCAATGCGTCATTTGATTTCTTGATTCTACTTCCACAGGTGGGTGTTGATTATAGAGCCAAGCAAAGAAAAATCTTGGACAACTTCAATCTTTTCTCCATTCATTATGAGGCCGCATACTGGCCCAGTCGTAAGGACTTTTGTTTTATTGTTGTTTAGTCACAACCCATATTGAAGGCTATGATCTTTGATCTTCATCAGTAAATGTTTTAAATCCTCTTCACTTTCAGCAAGTACAGTTGTGTCATCTGCATAAAGCAAGTTGTTAATGAGTCTTCCTCTAATCCTGATGCCACATTCTTCCTCATAAAGTCCAGCTTCTCAGATTATTTGCTCAGCGTATAAATTGAAGAGATAGGGTGAAAGTATACAGCCCTGATGCACACCTTTCTCAACTTTAAACCAGGCAGTGTTTCCTTGTTCTATTGGAAAAACTGCCTCCTGGTTCACAAACAGATTTCTTATGAGTACAATTAGGTACTTTGGTATTCCCATTTCCCAAAGTGTTATCCATAATTTATTATGGTTCATACAATCAAATGCCTTTGCATAGTCAAAAAATATACATAGACATCTTCCTGATATTCTCTACCTTTGGCTAACATCCACCCGACACCAGCAATGATGTCCCTGGTTCCACACCCTCTTCTGAATCCCACTCGATTTTCCAGTAATTCCCTGTCTATATATTGCTGCAGTCACTTTTGAATGATCTTTAGTAAAATTTTGCTGGTATGTGATATTAATGATATTGTCCAATAGTTTGCACATTCAGTTGGATCCCCTTTTTTGGGAATAGGCACAAATATAGATCTCTTCCAATCAGTTGGCCAAGTAGCTGTCAATAAACCTACCTAATTTTGTCATTTTTAAAAATTTCTTCTGCCATTTTGCCCTTTTATCAATTCCATCCATACTAAAACAATCTCCTCTATTGTCTTCTGTAGTATGTGATAACTGATTACATTTTTGTCTTCTAATTGTTCCTTAATATATCTGTTTGCTTTTACTTGTCAGTACAAAAATGTAGTGACTCTTGCAGATCATGTGTATTAATAGTTTCTTCTACTTTTATATTTGTCACTGTAGAGAAAGTATCTCTTATTGTTAAATTGTTAACACCACTTGACTGTGCAATACTGTAAATTTATGCTCATATTTTGCATGTAAGATATTTTATACATTTCTAACTCCCTAATAGTACTGTACATCATGCCATACTGACAAAATTAAATATACCTAACACTAAGTTAATAATTTATTTTCCCAAAGAAATTCTATGTTTAAATCAATAACACTGTATTTCACTGACAGTGATGTTTAAAAGGTCATTTTCCATGTAAATACAGCATATTTTATATTATATATTTATATTCATACATTTACACCCATCTTACAATTCCAATATTTGTCATAAAGTTGATTATACAAATATGATCTTAAAGTATAAATTTGTACCTATATATCAACATGTAAAAATCCCAATTCCCAATTGTGTGAGGAAAAAAATTTGGAATCACATGATTCACCATATACTATTGTTGACTTAGCAAAGACATCATAGTAAAATCAACCATACAACAGGCATGTGTGTAAGAAATGCATAATATTTGTGTTTAGTCTATATGGGTTATTGATACTTGTAGGTTATAACATTTATAGCCCCAAATTTCCAATTTTTTCTGAATGTTTTTCCCAGACTAATAATTGAAACCATTATTTTCCCCACAAGGCAGTTTGAGGACACTGATGTACAAAATACAGTTTAAAGAACTCACAGATTTAAAAGTCACCATTATCTTAATAAATGATATTTAAAAGGAAGTTGATTTTACTGTGTGGGAAAAATCAACGTCAAAATTTCTGGAGATGTGTTGTAAGATTTATATTTCTGACTTATTCATTTATTTCTATCCAGAATATTGAAATGCATACTGTGGAGTCTTAGTAATTTTTAGGAGAGATTGTGCTCCCTGCAACAGAGAAGCCACCTTGCAGGATTTCTTGACCTTAGGTAGATTGACATTTTAAAATAAATAATATTGAATGCCAGTTTGACTATCAAAAATATCATCCAAGCCCCGTGTAATGGTGCATGCCTGTAATCCTACCAATGGGGATGGGGGCTGCAGAGGCAGGAGGATTGTTAGTTCAAGGTCAGAGATAGCCTGTCTAACTTATTGAGACTCTATCTCAAAATCAAAACTAAAAAAAAAAAAAAAGAGAGAGAGAGAGAGAGAGGAGCTGAGAATGTATCTCATTACCATAGCACATGGAAAGTGTGTGCAAAGCCCTGAGTTCAAACCCTTAATATCACAAAAAATAAACAAATAAATTAAAAATAAAATAAAATAAATAAATAAAATCCCAGACATTGAAACTATCCCCTATGTGGGGGGCAAAATCACATCTGGTAGGAAAGCCACTGGCATATAATCAGAAAGAACAATGCATATTACAAGGAACAAAGATAAACTGACAAAATTTTACTGTGTGGAATAACAAAAAGTGAATAGATGGTGTTTAAAGACAGAAATGATAAAAATGATTAAGAATAAAATTTTATTAGATCAAGAATTTCAGTGATATTAAAATGGACTACTAAGACAGCAAAAATTTTACTTATTAAATGAGTTACTATTATCACACATATTTTGACATTGGGAATGACAAAAGGTATGGAGAAGTAGAGGTCTAAAATCTATGTTATAGAGTATAGTCAAATTTAATACATGATAATTAGAAAGTTATTGGATACCTTGAAATTTATACATGCCACCCTTATGTTTGAATTTAATATTTTCTTAAAACTCACATTGTAAGTATGTATGTATGTATAGTATTACCATGTTGGAGATTCAATTTTGTAGTTTTCTTAGTCAATATAGTGAAAAAAAAAGTATGCATATCTAAACTAAGATGTTGTTAATATGAAAATTAACAGCTCTTGTTTGCTCTTCTATGGTAAAGAGTTTTGACAATGTCAGGATACTGTATTCAATAGAATCTCCAATTTCCTTTTTCTGTCATAGATTTGAGACTCAATAACAAGATATCTTTCAAGCATAAGCGTACAGTTAATTATTACAATGCATTATCCTGTAAACCTGAAATGAAATCCTAAGTGTGGCCAATTCTAGATATGACTTTCACATACCCGGCATCCCCTTAGGCCCCCATTCAATCTTATTCCCTGAAGTTTTACAACTTGAAATCAGGGAGATAAAAATGGTAGGAAAAATCCCTCAGGAATTCAATACCAGGGTAAAATGATCTCTTTTCTCCCCCAAACACCAGAGAATTGACCTATGTGGCAGAGCACTTTTGAGTTAGAGGAAGTTTCATTCTGAGTTAGAAGCAGTTTCTTATGCTAGTGGAATGGGAGGAAATTTCCAAGGAAGGGTGTAGTCAAAACAGCATGACTATAAAGAAATTTTATATTTAAATGCATTGCAGAATATATAGCACAGTAACACAAGATTTTAAACTTCTTTGATTGGTAAATTAGTGTCTCCAGCTCCAATCAGTGATGCTTGTCTTTTCCTAGGCATACAATAAGGAGGACGAGGTGGGCATGGAACAGCATGTCTATAATTCCTGACTGTCTATAATTGCAGCAACTCTGGAGACAGAAGCAGAAAGATTTTGAGTTTAAGGCCACAGGTAACCTGTATAAATTAGTGAAATCTTGTATCAAAATAAAAGATTAAAACATGGGCAGGGTGTGAAGCTCAGTGCCAGGTGCCTGAAAAACAAAGGTGAGGCTCTGTCTTCAACCCCCCAATACTGAAAAAAAGAAGGTGGATGGGAGCCTGGAACATCCTTAAAAACTAGGGTGAATCACTACACTAGCATACTCTTGGTTTCATCTATTGATTCCTGGCTTCTCTGTCTCCCCCCATGCTGCTTGAGATGGAACCTTCCTCACACTCCAATAGCTGCTGAGCCAAGGGACTCTGCACACCACCAATGAGTAAGAACTCTCTGCTGTTTTTCATAATTCTTAATATTAGCTTAGCATTTTCCTGGAACAGAAATTTCTTTTGGCATATAACTAAAACAAAACCTAGACTCACCACTTAAGCATTTTTGAGGGAAACTATATTATTCTTACATGAAAAAATACTAAATAGGATTTTTCAGATCATCTATGGAGTAAAATTAAATGGGAGAAAGGATTTTTCACATTCTTAACTGTTACATAAAAAGTTTGTTCATTCCACCCTACTCTGAGGGGTGGATTATAGATGACGTTGCTGAAATGATTGCAAATTCCATTAAGATATTTTTAATTTTAGTTGAATTTTGAACTATTCTGAGGTATCACCTTTCCTTCTGAGAATACCTATAAATAGAAAAGTTGTGACAAGTAAAGGAGCATAGAAGTATATGGACACTTGCCCTGTGATTACATTTAGAGAAAATGATGCTCATTAAGCTTAGAAAACATTGGAAAAAATCAAAATCATTCACCCATTTCTTTTCATTCTTTCTTTTCTTTTCTTTTCTTTTTTCTTTTTTCTTTCTTTCTTTCTTTTTTTTTTTTTTTGGTGGTAGTGGAGTGTCGAACCAAACATTCACATGTTTGCCAGCATTTTACCACTAAGCTGCAGCCCATTATCCACTTTTTTACTTGTATTTTGAGACAGGTTCTTGGTAAGTTACTAAGGCTGTCTCTAGTCTCATATTTGTGATCCTTCTGCCTCCACCTCCTGAGTACATGGCATTAAATACATGCTCCACTGTACCTGGCTTCAATTCAATTTGATTTTTGAGAACTAGACAAATTGTTTTCTTTCTACTCCTACTCTACTTGCATTGTTGTTCTTAGGTGCTGCCAAGTCTCATCTGACTCGGAGTGACCATATGTGCAACAGAGGAATTGTTACCTGACACTGTGCCATACCTAGCACTATGTCAATGCTTCTGTGCTATTCACAGGGTTCTCAATGACTGATTGTTTTGGGAATTGGCTGCTGGGTCCTTCATCCAACCTTATAGCACCCAGTATTACCAGGCAGTCTCTTATCCAAGTACTAGTCAAGCCTGACCATCCATAGCTTTCAAGATCTGAGGAGATCCAACCCCAGATTGGTGGGACCGTAGACTCTAGTTATCAGTTTTTAAAAATCCTACCTTAACATTAAATCTAAGGTGAAATATTCTTCCTCTGTTATACCATAAACACTTCAGTTAATATTTATATCATACTTTAAACCTAAAAGGTAATTTAGCTCCAAAAGAATATAATACTTTTGTTTTCAAATTTGGAATATATTTTTGAATTATGTATCTTTATTCTGTTGAACTTTTCTGTACCACTGATGTCAAATGAAGTGGTAATACAAGCTGTTTCATTCTATGAGTGTCCAGGGTTTGGGAGATGGGAAGCTTGTTGAATGGATTTTATAAGTTCTTTATGGCATGGATTTATCTGTATGCTAACCTTTCTGAGGCACTAATTTCATCTACATCACTTTATGAATGCTGAATAATAACGACAAAGCAAGTTCTATTAAAGATTTTAGTGCCTTGGTAGGTGAATCAAATTACTGCTTATAAATTAAAATCACTATTCATACAAGCTGTAACATTACATACTAGTGTATCTCTTCAAGGTTTGACAGTTTTTCCACTTGAAAATAGTTTTTCTTCAGTGACATTATACAGTGAAATAGGATTTGTAAGTTCATTAGAGTGATATTTTGTTTGTACATACTTTAGAATGTTGTGAAAATTTTTGATATTAGAAAACAAAAAGTGCAATGCTGTTGTTGCTAGGTGCCATGGGGTCTGGGTCCAACTCATAGGGACCCTATGTACAATAGGTGAAACAGTATTGTTAGTGCTTCTCTGCTGTTGACAGTGTTTTCAATGGCAGATTGTTTTTTTAGAAATGGGTTGCTGGGTCCATCTCCCAAGGCTAGAACACCTTGTGGTCCCAAGTGGTCTCCCATCTAAGTAGTCAGGCTTGACCCTGCTTAGCTTCCAAGATCTGACAGGATCAGAAGCCACAGTGTTATGGCTGCAGGCAAAATTGCAATTGAATTAACTATTTATGAAGTTGAGTAACATGTCTATCAATAAGTCACAATTAATTGTACTGGCCTAAAATTATTTGGAATGACTTTTAAATTGAATAATTAAAAATCACATAAAGGACATCTACTTCCAGCTATGATTGAATAATAGGTACTGGACTAGTGACTCAAGATTAGCAACCATAACACTGGACAAAATATGTAACTATTTTGAGAAAACAGATGCTATGAATTAGTGAATAAGAAGAGAGGAAAGTTCACAAGATAGACCAAATTATTGGCCTGGCTTGTTTAAAGGGAAATTACAGACCTTGGATGAAAAATGATGACTTCCAAGTAATGAGGGGGATTCCACTGGAAAGAAAGAGACACAGATCAGAATAAGAAAAAGAGATATGACCATTATTTACGGGACAGACACTAGAGTACAGGAAGTTGTGAAAAGGGGGAGGTGGGTCAAGAAGAAACCTGTATGATAATTCCCTGGGAATCCCTGATAGAGGGCTGTTTGACATATTAGGAACATGATACCACACCAGATGTACCAACAGTTGATGACTTCAGAGTTGCGAATAGAACAGAGTTAATGAAAGTCTGATTGAAATTTATGCTGTGTTAGGGAGAATCTGTTGAGGGGTGCAGGGTATAGCTCTCTTGTCTTTAACTACACAGAACTCAATGCCCAAACTCTCTCTCAAGGTTGGTGGCAGAGGTGATACCCATCGTGCCCTATTACTCTCTGTGTCCTTGGTGACACCTAAGCAAGATATTGTTAACACATTGATCAATGGAAAAATTATAATTGTGTCTGTCCAAACAAATAAAATCAAAATCCATATTCTAAATGATGATCTTAAGAAACAAGAAAAATCAGAGCTAATTAAAACCACAATAACTAGAAGGAAATATTTAAAAAGCAAAGTATAGTTCCTGGAAAAATTTAATAAAATAGCAAAAACTATGAAAAGTCTATGAGAAAAAGAGAAGCACACATGCACATGCATATGCACATATAGTGCCAATATCAGGAATGAAAGAAGATACTGGCTTCATAATGTGCATTGGTTGTCAGACAAAAATATATCTTTAATTTTAATCAGCAACCTGGTGTGTCAAGGCCCAAATAGCAATCTGGATTTTATAATTTCTGACAATTACAATGTGAAAAGCCTGGATGACACACCTCTTAGGGAAGTAATGTACAACATTGCAACATCAAGATAGTAATTTGTCCTGCATGTTGGAACTTTGATGAAGCAATATGTCATCCACTATTGAAATACTATTTCAGAGTTATAATTTCACATTTATCCTCAATTGTTAACAAATTTCAATGTAAATTTCATTATGTACAATATTATTTGATATCATAATTGCACTATGGGATAAAGAATCCATGTTGCATTTTAGCTACAACAATATATTGGCTATTTAGTGAATTTCACAGTAAAAATTATTAATTTTGCATTAATTTGGAGTTGACAAGAAACAAATAATTATATTTTATTCTACCTCTGTCTAACTACAGAGGATTATACTTTAATGTTATGGTGTTTCTGCAAATGAAATATCTCTAAGAAAAAGTGAGTACTCATCTTCAACTTCAGTGCTGACTTTAGCACTGAGAATCAAAACTTGCAATGGCATCAGGTACTTTATATTATATGAGTGCTTCCTGGTGTAAGGTAAACACTGTCATCGTTTAAATAATCACATCAAATATAATGAAACTAAATTGAATTGCATTTATTTACCTATTTAACTGTTTTCAGGTAACAAATGGATTAAAATAAGGAAAAAGATAGCTAGAGATAACTACAAGACTTAAAACTGAAACCATTTTTGACCATCTATCTGAAAACAGACTGTTGCTGCTATATGATTCACTCCAGCTAAGACCAGCAGAAAAACAGTCCATATAACCCTAATTGGAATAGCTGTAGAATTCACTAACAAACACATTGATTTAAGCCTCTGAGTTTTTGAAATGATGTATTGTAGAACAGCAGAAAATTGATAAACCTGGTGGAATGTACATGGACAGAAGCTTATCAATTTCTGTGCCTAAAAATATGCTTGTCATTTTCATTTTCATTTTTTAAAAGAAAACTGTATTATTAAACCTGTTTGTGCAGTCTTACCAGTGTGGTATCTGATTTTGTCAGATCTTGGAAGTTAAGCAGGGTCAGCCTGGTTGTTATTTGGATGGGAGATCACCTGGGAATACTGGGTATTGTAGGCTTGGGAGAAGGACCTGGCAATCCACTCCAAAAAACAATCCACCTCTGAAAACTCTGAATAGCAGAGAAGCATTAGCAATACTGGTTTGCCTGTTGTACATAGGGTCGCTATGAGTCAGACACCAACCTGACAGCACCTAACAATGTCATCAACATTAAACCTATTAGTCAGTAGGGTATTGGAAATGAATTGGATTGCCAATTGTACACACTTAGGATGATTTGGAAGAAAAAAGTAGATTAGAAGGATATTTACTCACCTCTTTGGCAAAAGCCAAAGATAAAGTACCTACAGAAAATTAAGCCTGCGGCCGTAGTCCTACATTCACACTGTTTATATAGCAGTACTTTTACTGTACCACTGTGGCATCTAATCCTCTCAGATCTTGGAAGCTAAGCAGGTTTGGGCCTGGTTAATACTTTGATGGGAGACCACCTAGGAACACCCAGTGCTGTAGGCTTGGGAGATGGACCCAGCAACCCACTCTCGAAAATAAATCCGCCATTGAAAACCCTATGAACAGCAGAGAAGTAATGACAATAGTGTTTTGCCTGGTGTACGCAGGGTTGCTATGAGTCAGATACCAACTCAATGGCACCTAACAACAACATAAAATTAAAGTATCTGAAACTGGATTTCAGTGTTCAGTCACTAAGAACCAGTGTTACATGTACTCTTGAACATAGCTTCTTTACTTTTACTTCCTTTGTGCGTATTATATCAATTTGTTGACATAAAATTAAAGTTGTATTGATTACACTGAATTCTGATAAAATTTTGAGTCCCATAGAAAGGGTAGGAGTAAAGAATCTAAAGGTGGGGAACTTAAAGCTGGGGTTAACTGCAGTAATGTTCTCATCATTTTTAGAAAGTCAGGCTCCAGCCCAGTGTGGGAACTCATGACTGTCATTCCAGCAACTCAGGAGGTGGAGGCAGGAGGATCACAGTTTTAAGAACAGAGGTATCCTGCCACGGCCATTTCTAACCATATTGTCTGACAAGGTCCGGATATGAGGAAGAGGGGTTCAAAGAACTAATCTGCCAAAAAATGGATGGGGATGAGGGAAAGGAATATGTGCTTTTTGCTTTCTAGAAATAGGATCACTGCTTCTAATTATTATGTACATAATTACTTCATGTTTAGGACTAATGCTCATAACTAATATTGTATTAAATTCTAATGAAACAGATGCTGAAAGAATGGCATGACTGGGGGAATTTGTAAATGAATTAGAGGTAATGGCCACCAGTTGTAAGGGTTGTGTGGACAGTATTCTAGTTAAAGCTGATCAGCAATTTCCACACTGGAACTCAAGCATTAAGTAATTTATGCTTCAGCTGTAGCAGGCTGAGTTGTTAGCCCCTACTTGGACAGAAGTGGCCCCACCTATGGTAAGGTGGTAAGCCCCACCTATGGTAAGGCTAAGGTTTACAAAAAAAAGTACAGAACAATCAAAAGAATACATAGGCCTGTTCCCACAGTACAAAAGCCTCCTTGACAATTTAGCATGGAGGTGCTTATCTGCCTAAAGGCAGACCTTGGCTTCCAGCTGGAGGAAAGAGTGGATACAGAGCATGGGGAGGTGCTTATCTATCTAAAGGCAGACCTTGGTTCCCAGCTAGAGAAAAAAAGGAGAGGCTATTGTTCTGGTCAGCCTGACCTTCCACTATCTTACATAGAAACATGTAATGAACAAGGGGTTAGAATGATAAATAAGGATAGAGTTCAAATATTCTATTATAGCTTACCATTTATGAAAATCCCAAGAAGAGACAGACCTTCCAGGTGTTTGTTATCTAAAGATAGTAAAGTTTATGCTTTGGGCTATGGGCTATTATGATTAACAGGTGCTTGTGAAACTTTTTTCGTGGATAACGGCATGTGCTATTTTTACTGATTGCATGACCTAAGCCTAAAAAGACTGTATAAAAACCTGAGCTATCTGAGCAATAAATGGAACAGAATCACACTGCCACTGAGTTGTTGTGTCTCTGTTACCCATTGCCGACTCCTCACCCGCCTTCAGGGACCCCTGGATTGTAGGCTGCAGATGGTTTGTAGCAGTATCCTGTGAAGCTTAGTGAGAAACTGTCTCACTTTTAAATAAATAAATAAATAAGAGCCTGAGCGTGCAGCTGAGTGAAGAGTACTTGCAAAATATGCATGAGGCCCTGGGTTCAGCCCCCAAGTAATTTTAAAAAATTAAAAAAGGAAAAGAAAAAGAAAAGCAAGCAAACAAACAAACAAAAAACTTGGGCTCCAACACAACAAAAATCACACTATAGGAACCAGCACAAAATTCAAAGTAGTTCTCTATATTCCAGAAAGGAATATGAATCTAACATGCTCTTTGTGAATTGGAAAATTTTTAAAAAAGCACAAACACCAAATCATTAAGAGCTTTAAAAATGTGTTTTTACTAATTGTATTCAAATACTGTGGCTAATCTTTTAAAACATCTGTTACCTGACAATGAGTTATTTAATTTAGTCTTCACTTCACTAGGTATTCAATAAGCCTTTGCATGAAAGGAAAATTTGCTGATCAAAACAATTTTTCATGTACAAATATTTTAGTCTATAATTTTTATCACAGCATTAAAATATCCTAAATTTTATATATATATATATATATATATATATATATATATATATGACATTTTATTGTATACAATAAAATACAGAAGATAGTCTAGCAGTCAAGAAAGATTGCACATAGGGAAAGATAAAGCAAAAATTTTACCCACTCAAAATTGTATTAAAATGAGAGAAAAAATTATTTATAATGAATGTATAACATATAGTAACTTAATGTGTTTGACTATAAATTTTTTAGCACTATAAATATTTTTGTGTATTATGGTCACATGTACTTTTCTGCGTTGATATTTGATATTATTATATGTTGTTGTTGTTTGTGAAATTAAAAAAATAACATTACAAAAATGAATTTGCAAGGAAATTTTGATAAATATGATAAAATATTAGAGCTTTTGTTTTTAAACAGTGGGAATAAAACATCAAATAGTTTTTGAAAAACAATTTTAAACTACAAAAATATTAATATACCATACATATAGCATGCATAAAATAATTAGTAAATATGTTGTTGTTAGGTGCCGTCGAGTCAGTATCCGACTCATAGCGACCCTCATAGGGTTTTCAATGGCTGATTGTTTCAGAATTGCTTTGGGAGTTGATTGCCAGGTCCTTATTCCATTTTTACAGTGCTGGAAATTGAACTCGGGACCTCAGAGACTGCAGCACAGTGCTCTACCAACTGAGCTAAATCCCAGCCCAATTAGTAAATATAGCATGCATAAAATAATTAGTAAGAGTATGTGATGCAGTAATAGTATTGAGTGAAAATGTACTGTGAAGGAATTTCACATAAAATTTGTCTCCATATAATCCTAAATAGCAAGACAATAAGGGATGTGAACATAAATCTGTCTTTCATTTCTCCTGTAGATACAATCTAATAGGCCCTTGATAACCTTTATATGGATGTTTATATTTCAACGAAAGCCCAAAGGTGTGGCTCTACATACAAGACATTAATAGAGAAAAATGCTAAAATTCTCATATACTAGTCTTAAATTTAAGATATTATTTCTATTATGTATTATGTAGATATTATATAGATCTTGCATTTTTTTCTTTATTTTTTTGCAAATCATAGATAATGTGAAATAGAGGAGAAAAAGAGAGTGATGGAAAGAATGGGTAGAAGCTAACTATCCCATTGTGTTACAAAAAACCTAGGAAAAATCTGAAATGTACTATGAATTATGATGTCCTTATCAGCAGAAAACAGAAATTCCAACTAAAATGGGCATAACAATAGGTTTTTGTGTACATAACATGGAACCTAGAGGTAAGGTAGTATTCTTGATGGCTTGTTTCACCTGTTAAAACATTTGGGACTAAGTGGATGTCAACCAAAATCTTCACTGTAACTTACAATCTTACTAGTTATTTTATGATTACATGGGTTGGGATTCCCCAGAATGGGATTAAAATACGTAAAGCATAGAACCTGTGGAGCCATTGAAGTCTCTTGTATTTTTTCCAAAAGGAATAAATGAAAGATTAATAGAGTTATATCTGACTATGTTTTAGGGAACTGTAAGATTCAATGTCTAATAAAGTATCATTATTTCACATCTCAAAAAAATATAATGCTTCCAACCTATGGGATCTGCTCAAAAAGTACAGTGAACATTTACACTTTTAAAATGTATTACAGTAAAAGATATATTGCCTTCAACAACTCAAAATACTCCCTCTGGCTTTGAACACTCTTATCCCATCATTCTTGCCACATTGTGAAGCAATGCTGGAAGTCCTCTTTTGTGAGTATTTTTAATTTCATCCTCTGTCATGATAATACTCTGTGTTCCACATGACTTAAATTATTGCCATTTCTGTCAGATAAAAACATCACAGCGTGTCCTTTTCCACTTTATTCACAAAATCTGGCCCTGTGAGACTTGTGGCTCTTCCCCAAAGTCAATTTCACCATGAAAAGTAAATGTTTTGAATCAGATCAGGGCACTACAGCAGCTAGGACAGCACAGCTAAAGGCACTCACTTACAAAGCTGCTTTAGAAAGTGGCAAGAACAGCCAGGAGTGGTGGTGCAGGCCTATGATCCCAGTGATTCAGGAGACAGAGGCAGGAGGATCGCAAGTTCAAGACCAGAGGCAGTCTGCGTAATTTAGGGAGACCCTGTCTCAAAAAGTAAAAATTTGGGCTTGGGTGCAGCTCAGTGGTACAGCACTTGCAAAGCATGCAGGCATGAGGGACTGGGTTCAACCCCCAGTACCTCAAAAAAGGGAAAAAGAGAAAGAATGAAGAAAATGCAAGTGGCAAGAACAATTGGATCAGTGTTTCAAAGACAGGATTGTGGTATTTTTAAAGGGGTTGATGGCAATGTGTATTTTACTGTAATAGATACACACACACACACACACACACACACACACGTTTAATTTAGACATTAACTGTATCTGTTGATCACATCGATTAATATCCTAGGAAAGAAAGATAAGATATTGAGCATTTGCTTTGTTCATATGCTTGGAGATGATTTCATTAAGATCTCAACAATCTTACTAAGCATCTTTTCTGAGATATGATCTGAGGCATCCTGCTGCATTACAGATATCTATGAGACATTTCTTTCCTGGGTACATTGGAAAGTCAGAATTTCCCAACCCTCTTTAAGTTGTTTTTGTTGTTGTTAGGTGCCATTGAGTCAGGTCTAACTCATAGTGACCCTCCTAAGGTTTTCAAAGGCTAATAGTTTTGGGATTGCTTCAGGGGTGGATTGCCAGCTCTTTTTCACGTTTTTGTGGTGCTGAGGATGAAATGCAGGTCCTCAGAGTGTGCGCAGCAGCACTCTACCAACTGAGCTACGCTCCAGCCCTCTCCTTAAGTTAGGTTATTATTAATAATCTTAGCCAAATTCTTTGAATAGAAACAGACGCAAGAGTTCAGATGTTCAATGTTATACCCTCTCCAAAATGCCACTTAAAACTCCTAAAATCAATTCTTCATTTAACACTTGCTATCTTATTTCTTTGGGAGAAGGACCCGGCAACCACCTCCCGAAAATCAGTCTGCCATCGAAAACCCTATGAACAGCAGAGAAGCACTGACAATAGTGTTTCCCCTGTTGTACAGAGTGTCGCTATGAGTCGGATACCGACTCAACGGCACCCAACAACAACAACAACATCTTATTTCTGGGGTTGGGGTGTAGCTCAGTTGGTAGAGTGCTTGCTCTGCACATACTGAGGCCCTGGGTTCAATCCCAGCACCATGAAAAAGGGAGAAGACCCTGGCAGCCCACTCCTGAAACAATTTGCCTTGGAAAACTCTATGTATAGCAGAGAAGCATTGACAATAGTGCTGGGCATGGTACAGTGTCAGGAGTGTTTCCTTTTGTCGTACACAAGGTAGCTATGAGTAGGACCCGACGTGATGGCACCTAACAATAATAACATCTTATTTCTAGTCTCAGCTTTTATTTCACGTAAGGCAATGCCTTATCTCAAGGACCCAGTTGCTATCCTTGATGTCTTCTTTCTTTCACAATCAATGTCTATATTTTTAGGGAAACTCATAAATTAATTTTCAAAATACATCTAGCATTTGCCATCTCTTCCCACTCTTGTCACCATGATTCAAGTCAGTATTATCTCCTGACTGTATTATTGCAATAGATTATTAATTGGTCTCCTTTTTTGTATTATTTTACAAAGAAAATATATTCTTTTCACAGAAGAAAAGTTGGATTTTTTATGTGTATGTGATGTCTTTTTCTCAAATGTGGTGGAAGATCTTAATTTTGCTAAGAACGAAGCCAAAGTCCTTAAAATGGCTTACAAATCTTTTCATAATCTAGCCTTCTAGTTTTCCTTTCTATCCTCATCTTGAACTGATCTCCACCTTGCTTGTTCCACAACAGTCACTTTCAATTCCTTGATACTCTTCATCTGCTACTTGTGTTCCAGTTTTAGAGCCTTTGCACTAGCTATTCCTAAAACACAAAAGTCCTAGAAGAATTAATGGATGAATACATAATTGTTATAAATTCAACAATGTATTTTATAGACTTTCATTATATTTTCCTGAACCTGATGACTACAGATAGTTAATAATAAAATTAATGTCCTTTTATGGATGCCTTACTTAGTAGTAAATTTAATTAATTTGGGGATGATATAAATTTTATATCCTAACTGTATGAAAGTGCCATGTACCTGTTCATTTTATATGACTTTCACTTTTGCCTTGATATCTTTGAGATTGTCCATTAATTTATGCAGGTTTTACTGCAGTTTCTATTTTCATGACCATGCATAATCTCACATTTCTGAAAGAATTGAAAATATATCTACTTCTTGAAATTTCCTCTTAATAATTTTACATTGTAAATTTCTTAATAAGCTCAATAATGAGAACAATGAAAAATACTGTTTGGAAGCTTTGGCAATAGAAGAATTAGTTTTGCCAAGTTAAAAGTCTAGCAGTTGCTTTCATCTTTCCAATAGGATTAAATTTTTTTCCTTGCATTTAATTTATGCTGTTGTTAGCACTTCATTCTTGGTAGAATCAATAGTGTAAGTTATGTGGAATCCTCTCTGATTCTAATCAGGCATTTTTAGCATTCAGTAAAAATAAGCCAAATTATTTTCTCTTTTCTGACTTAGAATTGATATAACAATAAATGAATGAATAAATAAATAAATAAATAAATAAATAATAAACAGGATAGAAATGATCAGAAATCATCACCATTTGCTGAATATATGTTTTCAATAAAATCATATTTCATCAGGGAAAGTGAGCACAGTAGAATATTATTTTAAAAATCTAATAAAAATATGTCTTCAAATAAGACTGGACAGTCTTAAGAAATAATAAATAAGATATAAAAGTCTAATATCCTCAATTCTGCATTTTAGCTCAATAGTGTTTTCCACAAGTATGAAAGGAAAAATTGTTCCTTAGTTTTATTCAACACCTGATAAAGTCAATTTATAGGGAGTTCTTATCTTTCAGAGACTTTGTAGGGATGTGTGCACTGTTGTTGTTATTAGGTAATATCCAGTCAGGTCCTACTCATAGCAACCTACACAGGGCTTTCAAAAGCTTATTGCTTTGAGATTTCTTCAGGAGTGGATTGCCATATCCTTCTCCAGTTGTGGCAGTGATGGGGACTGAAACTAGGTGCTCACAGAATGCAAAGTAGCACTCTTCCAACTGAGGTAAATCTGCAGTTGTAGCCCTGTGGCATCCGATCCTGTCAGATCTCAGAAGCTAAGCAGGGTCGGGCCTGGTTAGTACCTGGATGGGAGACCGCCTCAGAACATCAGAAGCTGTAGGCTTGGGAGAAGGACCTGGAAACCCCCTCCCAAAAATCAATCTGCCATTGAAAACCCTATGAACAGCAGAGAAGCACTGACAATAGTGTTTCCCCTATTGTACAGAGGGTGGCTATGAGTCGGATACTGACTCGACGGCACCTAACAACAACAACAACTGAGGTAAAACACTAGAAATCATAAAAAAATATTCAAAATGGAAAGAGTCACTATGTAGAGATGGGTTTAATTAAAAGAATAGGCTCTATGTTCTTTGAAATTCTTTTAAATTTGAGGGAAAATGGATAACATACAATTGTAAAAATATTGCAAAGCTGAAAAACAGAATTAAAATAACATAAATATTATGAAAATTAATGAACTTAATATCTACAATATGTAATGAGCGTAAAAATTAAACTCCAAAAGCAAAGCATTCAATCAAAAATAGGCAAAATAAGTGAACAAAGACTTCTCAAGAGAAGAAATATAAATGGTCAACAATCACATGAAAAAATGTTTAACATCCTTTGCCACCAGGGAAATGCAAATCAAACCTACAATGAGATACCATCTCACTCAGAATGGCTACTATCAGCAAAACAGACAACAAATGCTGGTTAGGATGCAGGGAGAAAGACACCCTTATACACTGCTAGTAGGAATGCAGGTTGGGGCAGCTACAATGGAAATCAGTATAGAGGTTCCTCAAAAAACTAAAAACAGAACTACCATATAACCCAACTATCCCACTCCTGGGTATATATCCAAGTGAATATAAGTCAATATGCCACATATATACCTCTAATTTATGTTTATTGTGGAATATTCACAGTAGCCAAGATATGAAATCAAGCTAGGTATCTAACAATAGATGGGTGGATGAGAAAATTCTGGCAAATATACACCATGGAGTTTTATTCAGCCATAAAGAAGGACGCTTCTTTCACATGGTGCTATCACTGTGGTATCCCATCCTGTCAGATCGCAGAAACTAAGTAGGGCCAGACCTGGTTAGTACTTGGAAGGGAGGCCACCTGGGAGCACCATGTGCTGTAGGCTTGGGAGAAGGATCTGACTGCCTACTCCCAAAAAACAAACTGCCCTTGAAAACTCTGTGGATACCAGAGAAGCACTGACAATAGTGTTTCCCCTATAGTACAACATAAAGAAGGACAAAATTATGGCATTTTCTGAAAATTGATGGAACTAGAGATTATCATTTTAAGCAAAATAAGTCAGACCCAGAAGGATAAACATCACACCTTTTCTCTCCTATGTGTATGTTATAGTTCAAACCATGCAGTCATTATTAAAACCTATAGGTCATGAAAGTAGAAGGGACCTAAGTAGGGAAAGATAATGGCTTAAAGAAAGGGGAAAGGGAGCAAAAAGAAAGAGAATTGGGTGAAAAGAAAGAAAATATCATGTATGTTTCATACATGTACATAAATACATACCTGTACATAAATTAGATATATTCAGAAAAAAGACATTGAAGTTGAAGAGAGACTGTTGGTCTAGAGGAAAAAGATGGAGGAGGAAGGTCATGAGAGAGTGAGGGTGAAGTGTATGTGAGCAATGTACAATGAAATGCAAGTATGGAAATTTCATAATGAGACTCATTAACTTTACATTTAAATTACCAATAAATTTTTTAAAAAGTAAAGAATTTAAGTGATTAAATAATATTCATTATGCATAAGTTATTTATGCAATTATTTTCTTTTTATCCTTCATTTTTACATATAGCTGTGAAACCATCCAATAAATATAAATATGTGGTTTGTTATTTAAACTCAAATGTGCCTATAATTTATATTATGAAAGTTGAAATTAAACTATTTTTAATTATCATTATATTACATGTTATGTTGGAATAGCAATAATCATGGTTCTTCAACAATATATCTGCAAAAATATATGAATGTTTTTATGTTATTGTCCTCAAGGTAATAAATATTAAGTAATTTAATACAGAATGACTATGAATAATAATTTTAGAGCTCCAAACTTTCTAACTTCTATTAAATTCATCTCTCATGTATATTTTACTTCACATATTTAACAACTGAGAATTTTTTTCTGCTAGCTTTTTTTATTTTGGGGCCAAAGAATTATTTGGGAATATGTCATTTCCATTTTAATTGCCTCTGTTGTTTTTAAATTAGTTTCTAAAAAATATAGATGAGCTTATATAACCCTAAGAATTTGTTAATGTTATTGTTAGGTGATGTCAAGTCAGGTCGACTCAGTGACCCTCATAGTGTTTTCATTGGCTGAGACACAATCCCAAAGCATAGATGAATGTTATCGATCTTTTGTTACCTTTGGTTAAATTTAACATATTATTTATTACTTTGTATCACTGTCCTCTCCAGCAGCTGTAGCACTCTAGAGTCTGATCCTGTCAGATCTTGGAAGCTAAGCAGTGTTGGGAATGGTTAGTACTTGGATGGGAGACCGCCTGGGAATACAAGGGGATATAGGCTTGGGAGAAGGATCCAGCAACCCATTCTCAAAAATCAATCCACCATTGAAACCCCTATGAATAGCAGAGAAGCATTGACAATATTGTTTCGCCTGTTGTACGTAGGGTTGCTATGAGTCACTGACTTGAGGGCACCTAACAAGAACAACATCATTTTCCTCTACCAAGTTTTATATATTAAGCACGTATGCAGATAAACATTGTGTAAATAATTGATATATCTGTTTAATTTGGTTGCTTCATTGATAATTTCTGTTTAAATATTGACATTTCCTAAATCTGTTAACTGTTAATTCATCTAAAACTCTCTTTGCTTTTTGTATGCTTTGTTTAATGTATTTTGTGGGTATGCAAGGGTGTAAGTATTCATGATTGTTATACATTCTTGTTCAATTGTTAATTTTACCTGCATACAATGCATAATGCCATATCTTGCTCACTAAAATCTTTTGCTTTTCCTGGTATATAATTTCAATCTTCTAACATTTTTATGTGACTGTATGTGTGTGTATGTACTTGTGTGTATGCATGTTTAAATGTGTTTATAGTCAATTTTACATACAATACAGGAAAAAATTTTAAATCAAACATATAGAAGATCTTCTAATTTTTAATTTTTGAGCACAACATATTGATATTTCATGAATAGATCATTGCTCAGATGATTTTCAACAAGATATTTCTTTTTACCTATTTATATTATTATTCTTCTTAGTCCCCAGAAATCTTTTTCTTGTTTGCAATGAAAACACCAATTTTTCTCTCTAGGACTAATAGTTACCAAATTTCATACTACTTTTTGCATTTGATGGTCCTCTCTTAGAAACCATTAATGTTGCTTCACAAAAATTAATTGCTTTAGTGGTCAAAAGGGGTATTTCATAATATTTTTATTTATTGTTAAATGAGGCATAGGTCTGAAATGTTGTTGTTGTTGTTAGGTGCCGTTGAGTCGAGTCCGACTCATAGCGACCCTATGTACAGCAGATCGAAACACTTGCCGATTCTGTGCCAGGCAAATGATCTTATTTATGTTTAAGCCCATTGTTGCAGACACTGTGTTAATCCATCTGGTGGAGGGTTTTCCTCTTTTGCTTTGACCTGCCACTCTTCCAAACATGATGTCCTTCTCCAGGGATTGATCTCTCCTGACTACGTGGGTGAAATATATGAGATGCAGTCTGGCCATTCTTGCTTCCAAGGAGCACTCTGGATGCAATTCTTCTAGGACACATTTGTTGGTTCTTTTGGCAGTCCATGGT
>VMDO01025766.1:0-27745 GCA_007922755.1 Pedetes capensis | reverse complement strand
GATCCTTTGCTCTGATTCATCCAGTCTTGAAGAGAAAGATTCTTTAGCCGTGTTCAATTCTGATAACTTGGATTGGGTATCAAGCAAAGTGGCTTGATTTTTCTTAATCATTTCTAACTGTGATGACAGAGCAGTTTCCAAATTAGAAAACTTTCTTTCAATTATCTCCAGTGTATTTTTAGTATTTGTCTTTATTTCTCTTAGCATGCTTATAACCATGACTCTGAACTCCGAGTCAGAGATCTTTAATAATTGCGAGTGACTTGCTTATTTTTAGGGAATATCCCAATTTGAGTCTAAAATTTCATGGCAAAGCAAAAATCAATAGCACACTCATTTTCAAACAAGGGAGGTGGATTTGCCCTATCAGGTAGCAAGAATTCTTATAAAGATCCCCTATAATCCCTCTACTTAGGAGGCTGAGGCAGGAGCATTGATGCAAGTTTGAGTCAAGTATGGTCTACATAAGTTCCAGGCCAGCCTGGGCTACACAGTGAAATCCTGCCTCAAAAAACCAAAACAACAAAACCAAAGCAAGCAAGCAAACAAACAAACAAAAAAACCCCTCAAAATCCAAAACAAAACAAAACTAAACAAAGATACCAGTATTACCAACAGCAAAATTCTTACAAAACTGTAGTGTAGTATTCTTATATTTGCAAAGACAGAGATGCAAAATGAAACAGAGTAGGGAACTCAAAACCAGATACATCTGTGCATAGTTTATATTTTCTATGTAATATACTTTTATATTTAGGCATTATGTTAGCTTGTTCATTGCTGACAATAGAGAGAAACTGACAGAAACAAACTTACGTGAGGAAAGATTTGTTAGGGGTGCACAGTTAGAGGATCCTCGGCCATAGAAGGAGGAAGACATGGTGTCAGGACAGGCCATGGGGCAGGCCTCAGAAGGCCTCATATGGCCAATCAGGGCAGAGAGTATGACTGAAATGTGGGTGTAGGGTAATTTTCAAAGGCCCATCCCACGGGACCTTCTTCCACAAAGGTAGGATCCTACTTCCCAAAGTTTCATAAACTCCACAAACAGTGTTATTACCTGGGGACTAACTATTCCAACACATGACATTTGGGGGATATATTTAATCCATAACAGGCATACAGTCATGTTTGGGGACATATTCAAAGGAAAATAAGAAAAGGATAAAATGGAAATCTAGAGAAAGTTTTGGGTCATGAGAGGCAAACAGAAAACTTCAAATCTAGTGTGGTTTTTAAACAAGTTGTTGCTGTTAGGTGCTGTCCAGTCATGTGTGACTCATAGCAACCCTATGTACAACACAACAAAACATTCCCTGACACTGTGCCAGACACATCATTGTTTTTATGTTTAAGCCCATTGTTGCAGCCACTGTGTCAATCCATCCAGTTGAAGGTCTTTCTTTTTTTCATTGACTTGCCACTCTCTTAGACATGATGTCCTTCTCCAGGGATTTGTTCTGCCTGACAACATGTTCAAAATATGTAAGGTGCAGTTTAGCCATTCTTGCTTCCAAGGAGCACTCTGATTGCACATCTAGGAAAGATCTGTTGGTTCTTTTGGCAGTCCATGGTATATTTACTATTCATTTTCAGCACCATACTTCAAAGGTATCAATTCTTCTCCTGTTTTCTTTATTCATTGTCCAGCTTTCAAAAGCACTGGATGTGACTGATAATACCATGGCATGAGTCAGGCACACATTCATCTTCAATGTGACATCTTTACTTTTCAATACTTTAAAGAGGTCTGTTGCAACAGCTTTCTCAATGCAATGCATCTTTTGATTTCTTGACTGCTGCTTCTGTGGGCATTGATTGTAGAATTGAGTAAGTAAAGCAAAATCTTTAACCACCTCAATATTTTCTCTGTTTTTCATGAAATTGTGCACTGACCCAGTTGTAAGGATTTTTGTTTCCTTGATGTTGAGATGCAATCCACACTGAAGGCAGTGTTCTTTGGTCTTCAGTAAATGTTTCAAATCCTCTTCATTTTCAGCAAGCAAAGTTGTGTCATTAGCAAAATGCAGGTTGTTAATGAGTCTTCCTCTAATATGGATGCCATATTCTTCTTCATAAAGTTCAAATTCTTGGATTATTTGCTCAGCATAGAGATTGAAGAGATACAGTGAAACAATATATCCCTGATGCACACCTTTCTTTAAACCAGGCAGTATTTCTTTGCTCTGTCTGAATTGATTGCCTCCTGGTTCATGTACAGATTCCTCCTGGGTACAATTAAGTGCTCTGGTATTCCCATTCTTTGCAATGCTATCCATAATTTATTGTGATCCATATAGCTAAATGCATTTGCATAGTCAATAAAATATAGATAGACATCTTTCTGGCATATCCATCTGACATCAACAATGATGTTCCTCGTTCCACACCCTCTTCTGAATCAGGCTTGATTTTCTGGCAGCTCCCTGTTAATATCCTGCTGCAGTCATTTTTTGAATGATTTTTAACAAAATTTACTTGCATGAGATATTAATGATATTGTTCAGTAATTTCCACATTTAGTTGGATCTCTTTGCTTGGAAGTGGGAGAAGGGCCTGGCAACCCACTCCCTAAGCAATCCCGAAACAGTCAGCCATTGAAAACCCATGAGGGTCGCTATGAGTTGGATACCACTCGACGACACCTAACAACAACAACTTTGCTTGGAATAGACACAAATATAGATCTCTTCCAGTCATTTGGCCAGGTAGTTATTTTCCAAATCTCTTGGCATAAACAAGTGAGCACCTCTAGTGCTGCATGTTTTGTTGAAACATCTCTATTGGTATTCCATCAGTTCCTGGAGCCTTATGTTTCTTCACTGCCTTCAAAGCAACTTCTACTTTTTCCTTAAGTACCATCAGTTCTTTTTCATATATAGCCTCTTGAAATGGTTGGTCACCCACAAATATATTTTGATATAATGAGTCTGTGTAGTCCTATCTTCTTTTGATGTTTTCTACATCAGTTAATATATTCCCAACAGAAACCTTCACTATTGACACTCAAGGCTTGATTTTTTTCTTCAATTCCTTAAGCTAGAGAAAAACAGTGTGTTCTTCCCTTTTGGTTTTCTGTCTTTAGCTCTTTGCACATGTCATTACAGTATTTGATTTTATCTTCTTGAGCTGTCCTTTGAAATCTTCTGTTTAATTCTTTAACTCTGTCATGTCTTTTACTTTAGCTGCTTGAAATTCAAGGGCACGTTTCAGAGGCTCTTTTGACATGTAATTTGGTCTTTTCTTTTTTTCCTGTCTTTTTAATAACCTTTTGCTTTCCTCTTGAATGATGTCTTTGATATCATGCCACAACTCATCTGGTCTTGATTATTATTGCCTAATTCATCAAACCTGTTCTTGAGGTGGTCTCTAAACTCAAGTGGGTTATACTCAATGTCATACCTTGGCTCTCATACACTTGCTCTAATTTTCTTCAGTTTCAGTTTGAAACTATCTAAGCAGTTGATGATCTGATACACAATCAGCACTTGGTCTCATTTTGATATTTGATATTGAGCTTTTCCATTATCTCTTTCCAAAAATGTTGTCAATTTTGTTCTTCTGTATTCCATCTGGTGAATTCCATGTATATATTTGCAACTTATGTTGGTGAAAAAATGTAGCTGCAATGAAAAGATCATTGGTTTAAATTCTATCATGTCATCTCTAGCGTCATTTCTGTCACTAAGGCCATATTTTCAGACTACTGAGCCTTCTTTGTTTCAAACTTTTGCATTCTGTTGTTGTTAGGTGCCATTGAGTTGGTGTCTGACTCATAGTGACCCTATGTACAATAGGTAAAACACTGTTGTTAGTGCTTCTCTCCTATTCATAGTATTTTCAATGGCTGATTGTTTTTTGGGAGTGGGATGCTGGGTCCTTCTCCCAAGCCTACAGCACCTGGTGTTCTCAGGCAGTCTCCCATCCAAGTACTAACTAGGCTCAACCCTGCTTAGCTTCTGAGATCTGACAGGATCAGACTCCACAAGGCTATGGCTGCAGGTGGCCTTCTTAGTAGATGTATAGGTATTATTCTATCACTGACAGTATTATACTTCAGGATAGATCTTGAGATGTCTTTTTTGGTGATGAATGCAACCCCAATTCTCTTTGTCATTCTCAGCAGATGAGATGATTGTCTGATTCAAAATCACCTATACCAGTCCATTTTACCTTGCTGATGCCTAGAATGTTGACGTTTATGCACTCCATTTCCATTTTGATGATTTCTATTTTTCCTAGTTCATTGCTTCGGGAGTGTGTTGCCATGTCCTTTTTCCTAGTCTGTCTTAGTCTGGAAACTCAGTTGACACTGTTTTACCATGGGTGATCCTGCTGGTGTCTGTAATACCAGTGGTGTAATTTTCAGCATCACAACAACACAGTAGCCCTCACAGTATGGCAAACTGACAGAGGTGGGGTGAAACTAGGTGGTTAGTATATAGATTTTTTTAAAAGTTTATTTTCACAAATATTTTTTCTTATTCTTTATACTCCATACATATTTTATAAACATTCTTTTTATCTACAAATTATTTAAAAAGATTATAGATAAAAAATATAAGGGACTTTTAAGCAAAAAGCTAAAATAAAAAATGAAAATAATTCATCAAAAATATCACTATCCAGAAATATACATTAAGTGACATTTCACAGTATTCTTTATACATATATGCAGAATAGTAGATAGGAAAGAAACCATTTAGATTGTCTCAGTTATCTAGCATGCCTAACAAATGACCTCAAAATTTGTAGATTATAATAACAAAACTGGTTATTTACTCACAATATGACCATTGAGCAGAGAAAGTTTGGTGGGTGTTTAACTCTACTCCATTGCTGAGCTGGAGTTACTCAGAAACTTAGTTGCATTCAGCTGGGGTGTCAGTTGGGGTTGGAATATCTCAGACACCCTTGCTCGCATGTTTGCAACCTCTGCTGTGATGGCTAGCGTGGCCAAGGGCCTACAGCAGGGCTTCTCCTTTTCTGTGGTTCCTTTTTGTTATTCAGTGGATATCAAGAAGGGGAAATCAGAAGCTACAACTATTCTAAGATGTGAGCACAGAAATCCCAGATCATCACTTTCATGCAGGGATTTAAACTCCACAAAAAATTGGGTTCAGGTTTTGGGTTCAGGTTCAATATGTTAAAATTTAGAGGGTTTGGGCTTGGTTTAGGTTTTGGTTTGAAATTTTAATCCTATGTAGATAGATGAACTTCCCCACCAGTTTTAAAATAAGTGATGATTAAAAAAAAAAAAAGAAAAAGAGAAAGAGAAAGACAAAACCAAATCCAATTTTTCACTGCATTTGGGTTCAGATTTGGGTTCAGAGAAATTTTTTAAAAAGCCTGAACTGGAACAGGTTCAGGGTTTGAGACTGGGTACGGTTTAAAGTTCTGCTATTTACACATAGGATCTAAACCCAAAACCCTCTAAATTTTAACATATTGAACTCACAACTGAATGTGAACCCAGATTTTTTGTGGGTTAGAAGCCCTGCTTCCATGTATTCTATTGGTCAAGACAAGTCATAAGGCCAGTTCAGACTCAAGGTGAGAGGAAACAGATACTACCTCTTGATGTGATAGGTGCCTATAAGGATGGGAGTAGTATTTGGAGGTCATCATAGAAAGTGATCTACCACTACAGTCATAATATACACAGCCTTTATAGTCTATTGTCTGAAAACTGATTTTGCCTGGGTTTTTTAAGAACTTCATTCAACAATTATTTTTAAATATGTGCTATGTGCCTATTTTAGCCATGGTAAGAGCAATGAACCAAGAGGAAAAAAACCTCCTTTCCTCATGGAGTTTACATTTGAATGATTCAGGCAGCCAGTCAGATTATTTGCAATTTTATGCCAGAAATCAATACAATTTGGCAAAAGACAGAGCAACTTAACATGATCTGTTGCTGTCAGCTCAGGTGGTGGATGTGTATTTCCTTTTCATTTCAGCTGAAGCAAGCGGGTGTGGGCATTAATGGGTCTCCAATGATTTCCATTTTCTACTTGAATTCCTTGTTTAAATGGCCTATTTACATTACTAGTCTGAGTGACATCTATGCTTAGAGATGTCTGCTAGTTGAAAATGAACAAACACTGACTAGGTATTTCTTATCTCTAATGGATGTTCTGCAAATCCCTAGCTATAGCATTTTATGTGCAATGAATTTTTAAAAAATGAATAAAAGAAATAGAAAATGGTGGATGCACACAACCAGGTGCTTTGTGCAATTGTGCTATTCTTGTGCTGAGGTGACTCTAAACAAAGGATGTGCAGTTTGAATGTGGTTGACACAGAGCTCTGTGCCTTTTGTCTTATTCATTCTCTCCTTTGTGAAAAATTACCTTGTGATTAATGTGGAGAAACTCTTGGGGCTTCTCATTTCTCAACTTGTTAACATCTGCTATATTGATATTCTTAAAATACTATTTTCTTTTTTTATTGGAAATTTTTAATGTACAGCTTAATGTGTTTCATTCTGACATGTATTTCACTGTGACATTTCCATATATACGTTTCATTGTACAATGCACAGATAATTTCCCCCTTACCCTCTTGTGCCCCTCCTCCCCCCTCTTCCACCCCCTCACTAATGGCCTCTCTTCTACTTGCATGTCTTTTTGTGGGAATATTTTTCTGTATACCCTTGCATCCCTGTTATGAATTAAGTCCAAACTTTTTTCTGTAGTGATCTATCTTTTTACATTGTCAGCAGTATTGCATGATTAATCTAGCCCATTTGCATTATTATCATCCTTTGGTATTGTTAGTATTATTAAATTATATCCTGAACTATTAAAGTTGGGCTGTTTACTTTGAGGTTGACCTCTCTCTCATTCCTCGATCCTCCTTGTCCCTCTTCCCCCTCCTGTCTTCTCCTATCATCGCCTCCTTCTGCTAGATCCCTCCCTCCTTCTTTCTGCTCCTTAAATTGTCCCTTCTCCATTAAGTTTACATTAGCTTTTTATTATGTTTCAATATCTGTATAGGATTTTTTTTCCTATACAGAACATGTGGTATTTCTCTTTTGGGGCTTGTGTTCATTCACTTAAGAGAATTTTTTCCAATTCCATCCATTTTGCTGCAAATGACATTATTTCATGTTTTTGATTGCTGAGTAGTATTCCATTGTGTATATGTACCATTTTTATCCATTCTTCTGTTGACGGGCATAAAGTATTATTTTCATAGAATAGTCCTCTATAAAAAGGCTAAAATGAGTCTGGTCTCCTGTAGCCATGTCTTTTGCTCTTTTGATGCTTTGAATTCTCATAGTACTATTGCTGTTGTATCACAAGCATCTTTCCTTTTTTCCCTTACTTCCAACAAATATTCATCCATTCATTTAACAAATATTTATTAAGTAACTTCTACACAGAAGCTACTATTCTATGGATTTAGGATAGATTTATGAAGAAAATAAGTAAAATTTATATTCTATTAGGGCTTGTATTCTATTGAGGAGGAACAGAAAACAACCAGCTGAACAAGTAAGGAACTTATGTTGTTGTTGTTGGTTGTTTTTGTTGTTGTTGTTGTCAGGTGCCATCAAGTAGGTCCGACTCATAATTACCCTAGTGTACAACAGAACAAAACATTCCCCAACACTGTGCCATGCCCAGCACTATGTCAGTGCTTCTTGGCTATTCATAGGGTTTTCAGTGGCTGATTATTTTCAGGATTGTTTTGGGAGTGGGCTACCAGGTCCTTCTCCCATTTTTTGTGGTGCTGGGGATCAAACCCATGGCTTCAGGGCATGCAGAGCAATCACTCTACCAACTGACCTAAACCCCAGCCCAAAGAAATTATATACTATGTTAAAATGCAGTAAGTGCTATGAAACAATTGTCATTAGGTGCCATTGAGTCATAGAAACCTTATGTACAACAGAATAAAACACTCCCTGATTCTGTGCCAGATATATGATCATTTTTATATTTGAGCCCATTGTTGCAGTCACTGTGTCAATCCCTCTATTTGAGGGTTTTCCTTTCTTCCATTGACCTGCCACTTTCTTAAACATGATGTCCCTCTCCAGGGACTGGTCCCTCCTGACAACATATCCAAAATATGTCAGATGCAGTCTAGCCATCCTTGCTTTGAAGGAGTACTTTGATTGCACTCATTCTAGGATGGATCTTTTGGCAATCCATGGTATATTCAATATTCATCTCCAGCACCATAATTCAAAGGCATGGATTCTTCTCCTGTCTCCCTTATTCAATGTCCAGCTTTCACAACCATATGATGTGACTGAAGATACCATGGTATGAATCAGGTGCACCTTTGTCTACAGTGTGACATCTTTACCTTTCAGCACTTTAAAGAAGTCTTTTGCTACAGCTTTTCCCAATGCAATGTGTTTTTTGATTTCTTGACTGCTGCTTCCATTGGTATTGATTGTCGAACCACCTAAAGCAAAATCTTGGACAACCTCCATCTTTTCTCCATTTATCATGAAGCTGTGTGATGATCTAGTTGTAAGGATTTTTGTTTTCTTGATGTCAATGTGAAATCCATATTGCAGTCTGTGTTCTTTGATCTTCATCAATAAATGCTTCAAATCCTCTTCGTTTGGGAGAGGGGGGTGGTGAGTGTGTAACTATAACATTAGTCAGCTTTCTGTAACTGTAATAAAAAGAAATAATAAACTTAAAAAGTGGCAAGTTTTGTTTTGGCTCATAGCATCAGGGTTATCTGTCCATTGTTAGTTGGCCTCTGTTGCTTTTGGATTGTAGTAAGGCAGTAAATCATGGAGGGAAGAACATGGAGGAGCAATTCCACTCACATCCTGGCTGCTGGGATTGGAGATGGAGAAGAAAGAAGAGACCAGGGTCCCACAATCCCCTTCAAGGATATGCTCCCAATAATCTAAGACCTGCCTTAGGTCACACCTTTTAAAGGTTCCACTACTTCCCCAATGTACCACAGGCTGATGACCAAGTCTAACTCATGGGCCTTTGGGGAACATTTCAGATCAAAATTTTAGTACTTACTAAGATGTGGATTAGCTTATGGTCTTCCTGGCAGGGGGAGTCACAAGTATTCAGACCTGCAAATGGGAGCTTTCCAATATGTTCTAGAAACAGCCCAATCAGCTAGTGTGTTAGGAGTACAGTGAGCAAAGGGGAAAATAGTAGGAAAGGACATGAGAGAAGTGAAAGGGACAGATCATGTGGAGACTATAGAACTTTCTAAGAACTGTAATTTTTACTTTGATGAGCCATGGTGGCTCATCATTGGAGAGGTGACATTTTCCATTCCTTTGTGCTATTGTCATTAATTTTACCACTAAGTTTTACAAACCCTACACTACTTTGCTATTTTTGCTACAAAACATAGATCATAAATTTTAAAGGGGTGACCGTTAGATTGTTTGCATCCTATATTTTTTCCAATATTCCTATGCCGTTATCTTTGAAGTGAGTTTCTTGTAGGCAGCATATTAATGGATCATGATTTCTTAATCTACTGGCCAATCTTTTAATGGGTGTATTTAGATTATTTACATTTAAAGTAGTTATTGATATATTAGAATTTCAGTCTGCATTATTATTATTATTTCATTTTTTCACTATTTCTCTTTCTTCTATTTTTCTCCCTCTTTCTCTTTTTAAAACTTCCTGTGGGTTACTTAAATATTTTTTAGAATTTCATCTTAATTTATCTGTGGTATGTTTTTATATGGGGCTGAGGTTTGGATCAGTTGGTACAGTGCTTGCTCTATGCACTCTGAGGTCCTGGGTTCAATCCTCAGAGCTAAAAACATGGGAGAAGAGCCTGACAGCCCACTACTGAAGCAATCAGCCATCAAAACCCCTATGAATAGCAGAGAAGCACTGACATAGTGCCCAATATGGCGTAGTGTCAGATAGTGTTTCATTCTATTGTACATAGGGTTACTATGAGTTGGACTTGATTCTAAGGTACCTAACAACAACAGCAATGTTTTTATATATCACTTTGTATAGTTTTCTTAGAGGATTACTTGGGGGTGACTTTTTATTTTTATATCAGTTCATACTTAAAAAATAGCTGCAAGAGGAGTACAACAAACTCCCTTAACCTCTTTATTCACAGTCACAAATATTTTACCCAATTTATTTACCAATTTAATATTACCAATTTATTTATTTTGCCCAATTTTATTTTTGTTATGATTATTAATACATAATAATTGTATGCCTGCAGTTGTACTACTGTGACATCTGATTTCATCAGATCTTGGAAGCTAAAGCAGGGTCGGGCCTAGTTAGTATTTAGATGGGAGATCACCTGGGAATACCAGGTGCTATAGGCTTGGGAGAAGAACTTGGCAATGCACTCCCCCCAAACAATCGGCCATTGAAAACTGTATGAATAGCAGAGAACCACTGACAATAGTGTTTTGCCTGTTGTATGAAGGGTTGCTATGAGTTGTACACCAACTCAATAGCACCTAACAACAACAGCAGTAATAACTGTACAAATTAACATGTTTCATTGTGACAGCTCCATACATGCATATATTGTTCTTTCACTGTATCCTCTCACTCCCCTCCTTTTCCTTTCTCTTTATTCTCCTCTCCAGACACTTTTTTTGAGCCACTTGAGTATAAGTTGGAGATACTATGTAGCTTTACCTCTAAATACTTTAGTCTATACTTCCTAAGAGTGAAGGTATTTTTTATGGAACAATGATCAAGTTAATAAATTTAACATTGATATAATACTATTACTTACTCCATAGTCCATATTCAAATTCTATTAACGGTTCTAGTAATGTCTTAAATAACCATTTCCCACTCAGACTCTTTCATCTCCTTTAACCTGAACAATTTTTCATTTTGGCTTTATGTATATATCTTTTTGACTTCAGGTCTTTTTGAAGAATAAAAGTACTTATTTTTTAGAATGTCCTTCCACTTGGGTTTACCTACTGTTTCTTAAGAAGTTGTTGTTGTCAGGTGCTGTTGAGTTGGTATCCGACTCATAGCAACCCTACAGACAGCAGACAAAAATACTACTGTGGTACTTCTCTGCTATTCATAGTGTTTTCAATGGCTGATTGTTTTTTGGGAGTGGGTTGCTGGGTCCTTCTCCCAAGCTTACAGCACCTGGTGTTCCCAGGCAGTCTCCTGTCCAATCTAACCAGGCCTGACTCTGGTTAACTTCCAAGATCTGATGGGATTGGGTGCCACAGTGGTATGGCTATATGACTCTTAAGAATTATTTGCATTATAATAGAGGAATTTTTGAAGCAACCATAATCTGACATTTTCGGGGTTTGGTTAAATAAATTCACATATCTATACTGTGAGATGCCTACAGCAGTAGCCCTGTGGCATCAGATCCCATCAGATCTCGGAAGCTAAGCAGGGTCGGGCTTGGTTAGTACCTGGATGGGAGACCGCCTGGGAACACCAGGTGCTGCAGGCTTGGGAGAAGGACCTGGCAACCCCCTCCCAAAAATCAATCTGCCATTGAAAACCCTGTGAACAGCAGAGAAGCACTGACAATAGTGTTTCCCCTGTTGTACAGAGGGTCGCTATGAGTCGGATACCAACTCGACAGCACCTAACAACAACAACATACTATGAGATATTATGAGGCAACCAAAATGATGCTATGGGTATTTAAATATTAGCATAAAATTTCTAAATACATTAAGAGCAAAGGGAAATGTACAAGTAGGTTGCATAAATGATCCAATTTTAAAAATTATTTTTATAAGTATGTATTAATCATACAATATAACAAGTTTCATTATGACATTTTCATACATGCCTATAATGTACCTTGATAAATAATCCAATTTTTGTAAGTAGCAGGTATATAGCTATTTACAAATGCAAATTTCCATTGAAAATAATCTAGATGGAAATATGCTGTTATTATAGTGGTTATTTCAGGATGCTATTGCTATCTTTGTGTGATAATCTGGAGATTCCCCCCAGATTTCCTTTTCTACAGTGAAGATTATTCATGACATTTTATAAAGGAGAAAATTCTTTCCTAGACCCTATTATTTGTTACAGGGATATTTTTGTGCACATTGTTATTCTATCTCAGCATGGTCTCAATAAAAATGAGACAAAAATCATCTCTCAGGTTCTGTTGCCAGGAATGGTTGAGTAATATGCTGAGCAACTGATTTATTTCTATTTGTAGGTAGGTAAGGTTATAGCATTGTTTTTGCTTTAGCTGGAAAATATATTAGTGTCAGCACTGTGGCCTTTTCCTATGAATGTTAATTGTGTAGTATGGCTTACATTTATGTACTTAACTCTTTTACTTTACCTTATTTTTTTCCAATCTTAATTTCCTTTTTTTTCCACTTTGGTTTCTTTTGTAATCCCACCTTAATTTCCTCATTCAAAAGAAAATTATTTACTGTCTCTATTGGTTTCACTTTGAAATATTTTTGTGAATAAAGTATAATATGAAAAATAAAATGAACAACTTGTTAAGTGACAAATTAGGATGTAGTTATGTATATAATAAAATAATAGCTAACATTATTCCATGCCTTGGGTTACACGACTTCCTGACATATTCTCATGTATCTTCCAGACCATCTGATATGATTGGGCCCAATATTTCCTGTAGGTAAGGAAAGAAACCCTTTGTTATTTCCATTTCTGCTTCCATTTTTTTCCGTTAGTATATGATCATCTTTTTCTTAACTCAGAAAGGGTGTGGAAATTTCTCTTTTACTCTTTAAAAATTCCGATTTGTCACAATCCAATGGGAGGACAGTTTTTTCTTATTTCTACTCTTGTTGTTGTTGTTGCTGTTGTTGTTGTTGTTAGGAACCATCAAGTCAAGTCTGACTTATAGAGACCCTCATAGGGTTTTCAATGGCTGATTGTTTCAGAATTGCTTCAGGGGTGGATTGCCACGTCCTTCTCCTGTGATGGATAAGATAGATAAGGTGGCCTGTGAAGAGGTCTTTGGTCATATCAGAGAAAGTTCAGGAGCTATCCAGGAATTTTACTGGAAACAAAAATATCTGAGGGAAGAGGAGGTGGAAAGAGGCAGAAAGGACTCCAGCAACTAGTCTTGTAGGGTCACAGACCTTGGTTTTGATTATATTTATTTATCTAGGTCCACTGGATGGTCTTATCTTAGGTCTTTTATGCCCCACAATTGTGCATGATTTCCTTATGAATATTAAATAAATATTTAAGAAATAATGCTTGTTCACATAATGGGGTTTGGAGGCCCATTTGGTCTCCCCTATTTTTTTGTTTTTGGACAGGGTATCCCTATGCAGCCATGCCTGGCCTCAAACTCCTGCTCTCGTGCCCTCAGTCTACCAAGTCCTGGGATTACAGATGTGTACTGACATATCTGGCCCACCAGTTTGGCCTTTAAAACCCATATATGAATATTTATTGGTTTGTGCAGAGCTCAAAGGAAAAAATTCACAATGGTCATGCAAAAGAAATCATTGTGAGCCAGGTGTGGTAGCACATACCTCTAATTCTAGCACTTGGGAGGCCAAGGCAGGAGAATCACAAGTTTGAGGCCAGTCTGGGCTACATTAGCAAGACCCTATCTCTAAAAATCAAAAAGAAAAAAGAAACCATTGATCCACAGTGTCAGGGGTCATTGAGCTTCTGTGATACATGGAAATGTTGAGCTAACCAGTTTTTAAAAATGACAGCTTATAAAGTACCCCCCTTAAACAATCTAAATAATTTAAGAATCATTTTAAGATACTTTGTGAAGCAATATATTATAAAAAGGAAATTTCCCTTTAAAGATAAAGGCTGCTAGAAGGTAATCTTCAAGATATTCATTTTGTTTATTATAAATTTACCACTGAAGAAGGAAATACACAATAAAATAAAGTAATTAAGTTTATTTATTAAAAGCATGGCAGACTTACCTCTATCACAATCCAGGAATCTTCTTACACTGTTTGCCTTTTAATTTCTTAGGCCATTAATGCTATACTAGTCCTAGGATGTTCTAATAATTTTCATGGTTTCACTGGTATGTGGAGAGATCCATACTTAGCATGCAGGTTTCAGAAATGAGTCAGGCTCAGTTCAAGTACATATTTAGGCTTTTTTCCATTGTTTTCTTTTGGTTAGTAAGCTTTCATATCATGCAGTGTAATGAGATAATTTTTGATATAATTACATGAAAGCAGTTCCTACTGATATAGTCAATGGCACTCTCTATATAATTAGGTATAATGCACTTAAATTACAAGATTAGTGGCATGCTTACTCCAGGAAAATGATGAATGGAGTTATAAAAGAAGTATCATGACATCTAGGAGGCACAGAGCCCAAAACAGCACCTTTGTTCTTTTTTCCATCGCCACAAAGGAGGATCATGGGGCTAGAAAGAGCAGAGTTGCCCATGGAAAAATAGTTCAGGATGGAAACACAGGGAGCTGCAGCATGGTACAGGCTTCATATATGTTGTATGGTAAATTCTGAAGGGAATCAAGGTCTTCCATAAACATCAAACTGTGGAAAGAACCACTAAGAACTAGCAATGTGCTCCACAAAGTGAGAAGAGAATACCCAGCATAGGATAAGCAGAACAAAGTCCAGAATGGGACATGCCAAAGAAGAAAGGAACAGTTAGTCAAACTGGTTAACAATTACTTCAAGGAACTGTTTCTTGGAAGGAAGGAAGACATAGTTAAGCTGGTTAACAATTATCACCAATTTATTAATGAGGAAAATGTAGAGTATAGAATCAGAAAATCCTGTGAATAATGTATTGGAGCCATGTGCTATGGCACATACCTGTAATCCTAATGACTTGGAAGGCTGAAGCAAGAGGATTGTGAATTCGAGACCTGAGGCAGCCTGTGCAACTTATTGAGACCTTGTCTCAAAATAAGAAATAATGAAGGGGCTCGCAGTGCATCTCAGTGGTAGAGCACTTGCCTAGTATGTGCAAGGCTCTGGGTTTAATCCCCAGCACTTCAAAACAAAAACAAAAATGAAAATAAAAGAACAACAACAAAAAACACCCAAAGAATAATGGAATCAGGAGCCAAAGAAAGAATGGATTAAAAATACATGTACTCATCACAAGGTGTGGTGGGGCACACCTGTAATCCCAGCACTTACAAGGCTGAGACAGGAACACAAGTTCAAGGCCAGCCTGGGCTATGTGGTGAGATCCTATTTCAAAAAAACTCCAGAAAACAAACAAAAAAAAATTATAAAATCAAACAACAGCAGCAGCAGCAACAACAACAAAAACCTCAAACCAAACCAAATAAAACAAAAAACAAACAAACAAAAATCCCTAAACACATATACCCTATCATCCAGTAATCCCAAATCTAGGTAATTTTCCAAGAGAGACAAAAAGGCACATCCACAAAAACTTCAAATGAATATTAATGTGAGCTTTATTTGTAAGACAACCAAACTGAGTTAGGAGTGAGCACAGGGGAACTTTTTGGGATAATGGAAAATTTCTATATCTTGATTGTTGTTGGTAGGTGCTTTTGAGATGGATCCAATACATAGCGATTCAGTGTACAACAGAATGAAACACTACTCAATACTGGGCCATATATGCAATCTTTTTATGTTTGAGGCCATGGTTGCATCCACTATGTTTCTTCTCATTTTGAGTCATGCCACATCAGCAAAAGGAGGTCCTAGGGGCTTCACTCCCTTCCTGTCATTAAGGTCGACTCTATTTTGAGGAGGCAACTCTTCCCTAGTTGTTTCTTGAATGTCTTCCAACCTGAAGGGCTTATTTTCTGACACTCTGTTTTGACAGTGCTTCTCTGCTATTCATAAGGTTTTCAATGGCTAATTGTTTCAGGAGTGGGCTGCTGGGTCCTTCCTTAGTCTGTTTTAGTCTGGAAGCTCAGATGAAACCTCTCCACCATGGGTGACCCTGCTGGTATCTAAAATATTGGTGGCATAGCTTTCAGCATCACAGCAACATGCAAGCCCGCACAACTTCACAAGCTGATAGACAGGTAGGGGATATCTTGGTTAGGGTAGTGATAATGTAGTAGTGTACATATGTCAGAACTTAATGAAGTTTACATTTAAAACCTATGCATTTTATTGTAAATAACACCTCACCAAAGCCAATTTTAAAAAGAAAGAAGGAAAAGATGAAGGGTGGCATACCTTCAAAGTATGGCATAGAAACAGCAGAATAACCCTCTTGTCTCCCAATATAGCAGACGGGTAAAAACATTTCCAGATAGAAGAGGCTCTGTGTCTTTGGGTCAATAACTCAAACTTTTAAAAAATATGTATATAGCTGTGTATGGTGATGCATGCCGGTACCTGTGATCCCAGCACTCAAGAGGCATAGGCAGGAGGACTGTGGTCAGTCTGCATTATATAGGAAGTTCTAGGCCAGTCTGGGCTACATAGTGAAACCCTGTCACCCCTGCCACCCACCCTCAAAATTAAATATAATAAATTGTGTGTACAGGTAGACCATATGCGGTGGCCAGTCTCAGACTGCAATTGGATTATTTAGTGTATTTATCTTTGTTTATTTTTAAACAAATTTGTAAAAAAGTTGAAAGTGTAGAACACATAACTTTTCACTTTTATTTTTATTTTATTTTTGATCTGACATACCTAAGAGAAATTTGCCATCCTGGTGCTCATTGGGTTCCAAAGTACCAGGTCCTCATATGAAACCTGTAATGAAACCTGTAATGTTACCTTATAAGGGAAAAAGGGTCTTCATGCATGCGATTAAAGATTTTGAGATGGAAAGATTATCCAGGTGTGTTCAAATGTCTTTGCAAATGAGCTCATAAAAGAAAGGTAGAGGGGGATTAGACAGACACACAATTGGAAGAGGAGAAGTCAGCATGCACTGGTGGAAGAGAAGGGAAAGAGAAAAGAGAGAGGAGGAAATTCACTTCTGCAGTACTGTGAGGTTAAACCCAAGGCTTTGCACAAACTAGGCAATTGCACTACCACTGAGCTCCACCCTCTGCTTGTTTATTTTATTCATTTATTTTTATTTTGAGATAGGGTCTTGCTTAGTTGTTCTGACTGCCTCTAGCTTTGAACTAGTCATTTCCCTGCCTCAGCCTCCTGAATCACTGGGATTACAGACATGCAACATGGCCAGCATATTTCTGATTGCTTAAATGAATTCCTCTTTCTAGTCCTGTCTTGTCTGACAGATGGAAAATTTATTTATAATTTTTTTGAGTTCTACTCCAAGGTTGTGTTGCAGTTCAAGATGGCTTATGTCAGGCTAATGGGCAAACTGGTTATTGGACCTGGCAGGCCAGTGCTGAGAGCCCTGTCTCTGTTCACATAGCCTTTTCCAACCAGAAGACCATGCTTCACTGCTGTGTTGGGAACCAAACTTTCCTCTCTTCTGCTTCTGGGCCAGACATTGGAGGTTAGCCACATGAGGATCTCCTCCATTTCTTTTGTTCTTCATTCCAATGCAGGGGAGTATGGGATAGGGGCAACATGTGGGAAACCCCCTCTTCCTCCTGCCATTTTCAGATATTTAATTTATGCCCCATTCTTTTAAGTTCTTTCTAAATGCTTGAAATTTTGGATCACAAAAGTAAGACTAAATCACACAGCTTATCCTTCATGTTACTGCTAGCTTCGTAAAATTCCAGGGTGAATAACTCCACAGGAATTATAGATGCATATCTGGGCCTAGAAAACACTGTTTAAGTGTTGGAATGAAGATTCTGATGTTTAGAATGGGTACAGTCAGGGGAATGGCTCTCTTAAGGAATTTGTTTTTTTTTCTTCTGTTTTGGGACATGCATAAATGCATTCAGTTTTTGTTATAATTATGATCTAACCCACAGCAGTCACTAAACTTCTGTATAGATATCTACCTGTTGAATATGTTTAACTGCTGTTAAAATTATCCCATAGACATTTATGGAAGTTTGAATATGGACTATGTGTTAGATGACATTATGGAAGTTTTGTTAATTTTGTTATGTAGACAATGGTAGCTTGGTTTATAGGAGACTACGCTTATTATGAGATGACACATGCTAAAATGTTTAGTGGTGACATTTCATGAAGTCAGCAACTTAGCTTCAAATGGGTCAACAAAAGTGTGTGGATGTGTGTTGTATGTTATGTGTTATATAGGATATGTATGGTATGTATGGGGTGTATGTTGTGTGTTGTGTCGGCTGCATGTGTGACTTGTATGGGGTGCATAGTGTGGTATGTAGCCTGTTCATGGGATATATTTATGCATCCAGTGTATGTGTTATGCATTATGTAGTATGTAGGCTAGGTGTGGTATATATGGTATATTTGTGTGTGGTGTATTGTGTACTACGTGGTATGTGGGCTGTATGTGTGTGAGGTGTATGGTGGGGTGTGTGTTTTTTTGTGTGGATAGTGTGTGTTGCACTCTTGCTCTCTTTCATTACCTTTTTATACCTCAAAACACAGATTAAGTGCCTAGGAAGATAGGAAGAGGAAGAAGGAGAGAAAGCCAGAGGAAAAGCACATACAAAAACTCATTAACAATTGTTAAATCTAAGAACAGGGTTGTGAATACTCACTGCAGTATTGTTTCGAGTTCTCAGTAAATTCTGAAAACTAAAAGATAAACTAGTCAAAACACAACTTGGGACCAAGTTAGAACTGGGGGGCTAGAATTTTGACTTTGACACTTGCTGCCTATGTGTCCTTGGGAAAATTATTAAATCCCTCAAAGCCTCACCACCCTCTTCTTCTTAATAATAATAATAATAATAATAATAATAATAATAATAAGAAGAAGAAGAAGAAGAAGAAGAAAAGGATTATCAAAATTTATGGTGGTCTTGTGAGGTAAAGTGATATCATTCATGAAAAGCACTTAGCATATGTTAGAAGGCAATCATCAATTTAGCCATTTCATGTTCATGCTGTCAGGCCTCTTCTGGGTCATGAAATTTCAGGACATGATATGGGTTTCTCTGGGGTCATTCAGCTCTGAAATAGAAGAAATTTCACAGTCTAGAGTGAGGGGAAGTTTTTGAAAGCTTTTATTGTGTACAGGTAGGCTAACTGTTCCTCAGCTTCCTTTAAAATTGAAGTAGTTGTGAGTCTCCCACAAACTTTCCAGAATTAAGTCAAAATCGGGAAAGAAGAACATTCTGGGATCCTTCCATAGGTCTTTTCTTTTAGGACACAAGCCAAGAATCTTCCACTGGTGAGACTTCAGGGCATAAAGAGCCAGTGCTGTGGATTCTGCATCACCCCAAAACAAAAATATATCCTATTCAGTTGAGAGTTTTACATACATAACAAGTGAGAAGACAAGTACTTTCTTCTCCTGTTGTTGTCTACCTGGTCTGGATGTTTATTTATTTATTCACTCACCCATGTATTCCTTTAGTAACAACAAGCATTCATTCATCCAGATCATATGTATTAAACACCTACGTACCTATTATTTGAAGACACCTCTAGATATTGCTTTCCTAAATCTTGCTTCATTTTCTCTAGCCTTTTCTTCCTCAGCACAAAGGACAAATGCGTATAGAAAAGTGAAACTGCAAATGTATCACAGTCTTTCAGAAATACTGGAATAAATTTAACATCTCCCAACACCTTCAGTGAGTGGACACTTAGTTCTATCCTCATTGTCACAAGTGATAAGGTGGGTTGTCCTGATCTGGCTTGCAGTCTCTTAGAATCCAGCGGCAATCTGTAGAAATTAAATTAAACACTTTCCTAAGAGAAGCTTCCCACTCCCTTCCCTTGAAGTATGGGACATACACTGCCTTGATGCACACAGAAAAGCAAGTATTGTCACGGGGTTTCCTTGTGTCAATACTTGTCTAGAAGGCACATACTGTGGTGCTTTTCTTATATCCTAGGTCATGTGTTCATTGTTCCTGCTTTTGAAATCACGTTGAGGATCTAGAGAATCTCAGAGGTATTGCAGAGGGTATCTGACATTTTTAGTTACAATTTCTTTTAAAGTAAATATTTTTAAAACTTCTCATCTTAAAAGTTCCAATTATGGGAAACATAAGCCTACACTAAAAATGTAAATAAAGCAAATTTTCCACTGGGAGAATGTTAGACTATTCTAATTTAATTTTTCTTTGTGAAAAGTGTACCTTAGATACAATGTAAAGAGATTGTAATATACCAGAAAAAAATTACTCTAGGTATTTGAATGGCATGGTTAAATATATTTTAGAATGTAAAAAGTCTGTTTAACAAAAATAACAATATTTTGAATTTGAAATGTGACAAAATGAATAAATTCTTTCCTTGTTTTTTCCTATATCAATAACCAGTATTTTGAATTACTTAGCCCAAAGTGCAGCAAGTAATACATGTTCAATAAGTGAATATTGAATACAATAAGAGAAAGCTAAGATGAAAGTTAAAGACTTATTAACCAATTGCCTGAAGATTTAGTACTTATTTTTGTGAAATTTTATTCTAGAAAGGTAGTGGAATGCCCTCATGATTCAATGAAGAGTAGGGTGATGTATCCTGAAAAATATGCATAAACCAGAGTATCTCAAGTTTATAGTTTTAATTATTTTCACTGTATGCTCCTTAATCTTGCAAGGTGTAAGGCTAGATTACTTCAGTTCAGTTCAATATTTTAAAAACTTCTCATCTTAAAAGTTCCAATTATGGGAAATATGAGTTTATAGTTTTATAATATTTATAAAATAGTTTTATAATATTGTTCAGTTATGGTAGTTTAAAAATATATCCATGATTTTTTGACACTCCTCCCATTGCGAGGTTGGATCAATATCTCCTTCCCCTTGAATCTGGGCTTATTTTAGTGATTTATAATTAATAGAATGCAGCACAGATGACATTTCTTTTGGGATTCTCACTCTAGGAGAAGCTGTCTCTCATGTGAGAAATCAGACTACTGTAAGAATTATGCTGGAAAGGGTACATGTAGGAAGCAGAGCTCCTGGCCCTTGGTTGACAGCAAATGCCAGCTACATGTTTGCACCATGTTGCCTATCTCACAAGGCAAGGCTTTAAAGAGCAGTCTCAGTGGACATCTGACTGGAATCATGTGAGAGACCCCATGTGAAAACTGTTTAGCAGAGTCTTTCCCAAATTCCTGACCTTCAAAATTGTAAGCAGAATAAAGTGATTGTAGTTTATAACACTAAACTGTGGAATAACTTTTATATGGCACAAATGACTAGAGCAATCACATAGCCTCATATATTATAAGGGAAAACTAGAAGTAAAAGTTTCAAGTATTATATTATCCTGCTATGAGAATCTCGCCTGCAGCTATAGCCCTGTGGCATCCGATCCCGTCAGATCTCGGAAGCTAAGCAGGGTCGGACCTGGTTAGTACCTGGATGGGAGACCGCCTGGGAACACCAGAAGCTGTAGGCTTGGGAGAAGGACCTGGCAACCCCCTCCCAAAAATCAATCTGCCATTGAAAACCCTATGAACAGCAGAGAAGCACTGACAATAGTGTTTACCCTGTTGTACACAGGGTCGCTATGAGTTGGATACCGACTCGACGGCACCTAACAGCAACAACAATGAGAATCTCAGAGCAAGCACATCCTTTGCCAGAATCCAATCTTCCATTTCACACACCCCTCCCCATCCCATCTTCTCCATAGGTCACACCTTACAGCTCTGCCCCAAATCTTAGCAAGCCAGCATGGTTCAGTGTTCTAGACTTACTTATAATTCCAATAGTCTTGTCTCTAGCTATATGAAGTCTCTGTGAGGAATTACTGTTCAAATGTAGCAAGAGAAAAGAATCTGTGTTTTGCTCAAACCTATTGATTGGAGTTTGAATTATTTTTCTTCTCCTTGACATTCCAAGAAAAAGATGCTTGTTTTTCCTAGATTCTTTCCTGTTGAATAACAGTCTACAAATCATGGTGGAACAGACTTTTGTTGTGACTGGCCATGTGGGCTCAGAGTTGGTTTTGTCTTCTTTCTGTTTGATTTTGCTTAAACTTACATCATTTTAGTTCCCATGGAAGCAAGAACATGTATGGTATATAATTTTTCTTGAAAAGTGAATAGATTTTTTCCATACCTTGCTTCTATTATAATGAGTTATGCTTCTGTGCCTCAAAGTAAAAGCAAATCTAATGCATGATTTAGGGAAAATTTCATGGAAAAATAACAGAGAACTTTATTACTACAATGGCTATTGGAAAAGAGACTTTTTCCTTCCTTCCTCCCTTCCTTCCTTCCTTCCTTCCTTCCTTCCTTCCTTCCTTCCTTCCTTCCTTCCATTCTTCTCCTTTTCCTCCTCCTCCTTTCTCTTTCTCAATGCAAGAGAGAATTTATAATCTCTGGTATTTTTCCTGTCTTTTTGTAACCCCGAAAGATAAAAGTCATTTTTATGCATTCAACAAACATTGATTGAACACCTACCATGTGCTTCCTAATGTTTATCAATGGCAGTTTATGAGTAAACAACACAAAGTCCTTGGCCTAATAGAGTTTGCATGAATTAGTCAGTGGTGAAGGGCTATTGAAGAGAATGAAGTACAGCGAGGATAAGGGTTTAGATGGGCCAGAGTCTATTCCTAATTTTGATTAGGTCTGTCTTCGTTTTTGATAAAGTAATACCTGAGCAAAGATCTGAAGGAAATTGTGGTAGACAGAATAATGGCCTGTTACAAAGATTTCTGTGTCCTAATCCCTGAAATTTGTGCTTATATTACCTTGCCTCAGCAGCTGTGATTAAGTTAATGATCTTGAGATGACAATATTATTCTAGGTTACTCAGGTAGGCCCAATTTATTCACAAGGGTCTGTATAAGAGGGAGGAAAAATGGTCAGAGTCAGAGAAGAAGATGTAACTTCAGAATCAGAGTCAGAAAGAGTTGAAGATGGAATGAAATGCATCTTGAAAATGGACGAAGGTGCCAAGAACCAAAGAATGCAGGCAACCCCTAGAAGCCAAGGAGGGATGGAAAAAGGCTTTCTGCTAGGGGCTCTAGGAGGAACAAAGCCCTGTTGAGATCTTAATTTTAGGACCACTGGCCTCCAGAACCCTAAGATAATGCATGTGTGTTGTTTTAAGCAACTAAACTTGTGGTAATTTGTTATAACAGCAGCAGGAAACTAATGCAGAAATATAGAAGCAAGATGTGCAGGTAACTGGGGAAAGAGAAAGGCTCAGAGTAAAGCACAGCAAGAGCAAAGTCCTTGTTTAGGTTGGAGCATGTAGGATGAGTACAAGACAGGAGAAGATTTCATGTGGCCACAAGTTAGGAGACCACGGGTGGGAGTGTAAAAACTGCAGGAGATGAGGCCCAAGAGTAGAAGGTATATGTGGAATTGGACTTTTCTCTAAATTAGCCAGGGACTCCCCCACTCAAATGGAAGGCATTCATTACAACTGCAAGTATTCAGTTTATTTTTAAAATTCAGTGTCATCAAGTCTGTTGAAATTTTCATTTAAAGATTCTTCCATTGCTTATAAATTTTTTCCTACCTTAGGATCAATTAAATAAGCAGTTGTAATCATTTCCAGTTTTTAGGGGTCTCATGTCTACATTTAAGTCTCTAATCTGTATTGTTAATTTTTATCCATAGTATTGGATGAAGATCTCAATCATTTTATATACACCTTCCAATGGAAGCCAGTGTTCCCTTCCCAACTCCCAGACCTTCACACTTGGTCTGGGAATTATGTCATTGGCTACCTTGGTTCTGAGGTCTTTGAACTCGGACTGAATCACATCACCATCTTTCTTGGTTCTCTACTTTGAAGATAGCAAATGGTAGGACTTCTTCACATCTATAATCACGGAGACCCATTCCCACAATAAATATCTCTTTATCTATATCCTCTATGTCTCTTCTATTGGATCTGTTACTCTGAAGAACCCTCTACTACTGAAAACTTGTAAAATTCCTTATCCTTCTAATTCAGAAATTTGGGCATATCTATCTTTTGGATAATTTTACATAGAACAAGTTAGTTACTTTTGATATGGATATTCTGATCCTTATTTTTTAGCTCAGAAAAAAATATTGTGACTTCTAAGTATTCTGATATTACTGGCATAACCATCTCTAATTCTTCAGATTTTCATCTAATGCCTCTATATTTATAAACTCTCACATAATTTTCAGTTCCTTGTCCTTTATAGCTATATTATAAGAAGATTCTGTAAGTAATTTTCCATATTTGATTTGTCATGTCATTTCTCTTTACTGTCTCCATTGCATATTTTAATTCTATGTTTTCAATGCTCATTTCTTTTTTGTTCTTTCCTCACTCTATTCATCTCTATTATTTTTCATTTAATTTCATTGCAGTATCTTACTTCTTCCTATTCTCTGTCATTCATCTTTGCTATGACCTCTTGCACCCTATTAAAGATGCAAATTTTTAAAAAATTTCCTTTGATAAATATTTTAAAGGATAGTTAAGTCTCCTTTAGGTCACCAGCATGTTATAGATTATCTTTTCTTTTTGAAATGTTACATTTTTCCCCATGTTGTTGTTGTTAGGTGCCATCAAGTCAACTCTGACTCATAGCAACCTTATGTAGAGTAGAATGAAACACTCCCTGATTCTTTGCCAGGCACAAAAATCTTATTTATGCTTAAGCCCAGTGTTATAGACACTGTCAATCCATCTTGTGGAAAGTTTTCCTTCTTTTCATTGACCAGACACTCTCCCAAACATGATGTCCTTCTCCAGGAATTGGTCCCTCCTGACTACATGTCCAAAATATATAAGATGCCATCTAGTTATCCTTGCTTCCAAGGCGCACTCTGGTTGTACTTCCTCTAGGACAGATCTGTTGGTTCTTGTGGCAGTCCATGGTATATTCAATATTGTCTCCAATACCACAATTCAAAAGCATCAATTCTTCTCCTGTCTCCCTTGTTTAATGTCCACCTTTCACAACCATATGATGAGACTGAAAATACCATGGCATGAGTCAGGTGCACCTTCATCTTCCATGTGACATCTTTACTTTTCAATACTCTAAAGAGATCTTTTGCCACGGCTTTTCTCAAAGCAATGTGTCTTTTGATTTCTTAACTGCTGCTTCCATGGGTGTTGATTGCAGAACCAAGTAAAGCAATATCATGGATAACCTCAACTTTTTTCTCCATTTATTGTGAAGTTGCATACTAGCCCAGTTGTAAGGTTTTTGTTTTGCTGATGTTTAATCGCAATCCATACTGAAGGCTATGTTCTTTGATTTTCATCAGTAAATGTTTCAAATCCTCTTCACTTTCAGCAAGCAGAGTTGTATCTCTGCATAACACAGGTTGTTAATGAGTCTTCCTCCAATCCTGACGCTATGTTCTTCTTCATAAAGGCCACAGAGGAAGATAGGGAAAACTTCTATTAGCTTCTGCTATCTAAAATAGATGAAACATGCAATCAGGATGTGCTGATAATTACTAGTGACTGGAATGCAAATGTTGGAAATGAAGAAGGTTCACTAGTTGGAAAATATGGTCTTGGTGACAGAAACGATATTGGGAATTGCAGGATAGAATTTAGTCAGACCAATGACCTTTTCACAGCAAATACATTTTTTTACCAACATAAATGGTGGCTATACATGTGGACTTCACCAGATGGCACATACAGGAACAAAATTGACTATGTTTTTGGAAAGATAAAATGGAAAAGCTCAATATCAAATGTCAGAACAAGACCAGGTGATGATTGTGGATCAGACCATCAACTTCTCATATGCAAGCTCAAACGGAAATTGAAGAAAATTACGACAAGTGTACGAGAGCCAAGGTATGACCTTGAGTATATCCCACCTGAGTTCAGAGACCACCTCAAGAACAGTTTTAATGCATTAGACACACATGATAGGAGGCCAGATGAGTTGTGGCATGACATCAAAGACTTCATTCATGAAGAAAGCAAAAGGCTATTAAAAAGACAGGAAAAAAGAAAAGAGCAAATTATATGTCAAAAGAGACTCTGAAATTTGCCCTTGACTGTTGAGCAGCTAAAGTAAAAGGAAGACATGATGAAATTAAGAATCTCAACAGAAGATTTCAAAAGGCAGCTTGAGAAGACAAAAACAAATATTCTAATGACATGTGCAAAGAGCTGGAGACAGAAAACCAAAAGGGAAGAACATGTTCTGTGCTTCTTAAGCTTAAGGAATTCAAGAAAAAATTCAAGTCTTGTGTGACAATAGTGAAAGATTCTACAGGGAAAATATTAAACAATGCAGGAAACATCAAAAGAAGATGGAAGGAATACACAGAATCATTATACAAAAATGAATTGGTAGAAGACCAATCATTTCAAGAGGTTGCATATGATGAGGAACAAATGGTATTGAAGGACAAAGCAGAAGCTGCCTTGAAGGAATTGTTGAAACACAAGGCCCCAGGAATTGATGGAATACCAATAGAGATGTTTCAACAAACAGATGCAGCACTGGAGGTGCTAATATGTTTGTGCCAATAGATTTAGAAAACAGCTACCTGGCCAAAATTGGAGCTCAAGAGCATGAATAATTCCAGAAAATTTACAAACTCATGGAGACTGAATAATTCACTACTGAATGACCCATGGATTGTCGATGAAATCAAATTGGAATTTAAAAACTTCCTACAATCAAATGATGATGAAAACACATCATACCAAAACATATGGGATACAGCAAAGGCAGTTTTAAAAGGGAAGTTTATAGCATTAAGTGCCTTCATCAATAAAATAAAGATGAGCCAAATAAATGACCTATTGACACAGCTTAAGACACTAGAAATCCAACAAAAAAAACAACCCTAAATGGAACATACAGAGGGAAATTACAAAAATAAAGGAAGAAATATCTCAATTAGAATCTAAAGAGATAATTAAAAAAATTAATAAGACTAAGAGCTGGTTCTTTGAAAGTTTAATAAAATAGACACCCCTCTGGCTAACCTCATCACAAAGAAAAAGGAAAAATCTAACATAGTATGGATTATGAAAGACAATGGATCCATAACCACTGACTCCAATGAAATACAGAAAATTGTCAGGGATTACTATGAGACACTGTATTCCCAAAAATATGAAAACGCAGAAGAAATGGACAAACTTATTAACACATATGACCTACCAAAACTATCCCCAGAAGACATAACTGACCTAAACAAGCCCATTACCTATACAGAAGTAGAAAAGGTAATTAAAAGTCTCCCAACAAAGAAGAGCCCAGGTCCTGATGGATTCATGGCAGAATTCTACCAAACTTTTAAAGAAGAGATAATACCTGTCTGCTCAAATTATTCCAAAGAATAGAAAAGGAGGGAACACTCCCAAATACATTCTATGAATCTACCATCACCCTGATAACTAAACCAGGAAAAGATTCATCTAAGATAGAGAATTATAGACCCATCTCCCTTATGAATCTAGATGCAAAAATATTCAATAAAATTCTGGCAAACAGAATACAGCAGCATATGAAAAAGATTATTCTCCATGACCAAGTGGGATTTATACCACAGATGCAAGGCTGGTTTAACATACGGAAATCAATTAATGTAATCCAACATATCAAGAAACTGACAAACAAAAACCACATGATCAACTCAATTGATGCTGAAAAGGCCTTTGATAAAGTGCAACACCTTTTCATAATAAAAACACTGGAGAAAATAGGTATAACAGGCAAATACCTTAATTTCATAAAAGCCATTTATGACAAACCTACATCCAACATTATATTAAATGGAGAAAAACTAAAACCATTTCCTCTTACATCTGGAACAAGACAAGGATGTCCTCTCTCTCCTACTCTATTCAACATAGTAATTGAAGTTCTGGCCAGGG